>CM061921.1:367833041-367951127 GCA_031002005.1 Vandiemenella viatica
CAAAGTATTTTCTCATGATAATAATAAAAAGAAACATAAAATAAATAATTTTACGACTAAGTGTTTTAATATTAAAACAATCATCATCTTGATAAAGATAAATATTAGTCAAATGGAATTAATGTAAATAAAAACTTTTATGGACTTAAATTTCTGTATTTGAAAAACGATTAGAAGCAAATTCTTATGAACTGTTAGTTGAGTCGAAAGTACGCAATCTATTTAAATGACACGCGAACTTTAAACTGGATATAAACAGTTATTTTGTAACCAATATATTCAGCATACTTGAATATTCTGGAACCCCATATCAGTGGTCTGCCATCCACTCCTCTTTGAACGTCTGTTATTTTAGGTATTCCCGTGTCTGCTTCTAATTTGACTAATGGACAGTCCCTCTCGCTTGACGTATGCCTCGATCCTTGCAAGCGAGATATACTTTCATCGAGACTAAATGGCCGCTACTATACCCACAGTTTTCGCCTGTCCATTATTTATACAGCTTACCAACGTTCTAACTTTAAGCCTTGCGTATAGACCATCAAGATCACGGTTTTTATGTGATTCTCCTTAATCATCTAGAAAAATTATGTTCCATAATTTACGTCCTAAAAACCAAAAATTTTACAAACACACTAACACTCAAAACATGGTTAATAAACAGTTGGTGAAACTTACGTTCCCACAGTTAATCCCCACTACAGTGAGAAAACCTTTGTGAGTGGGAGAAGGACATCATGGATAGCAAAAAAAAATCACTTGCTGCCCCAGTCAGTGCGCATACTAATTGATTGTTCGTTGCTAAATGTTCCATATGATGTTGTTTCTGGTGGAACCTTTTAAAAAAGTAACCCGATAAGGCAATCCACCAAAGAGATAAAACTCATTCTCCTGAAAGTTTGTGAAAATGCAGTTGACATGCCTCGTGATTTAATGAAAACCTGCAATGATATGTTAATAGGTTGTAAGTTCTGGATAGTGTGCCCTGAATGCAAAAACTTCGTAATTTATTTCAAAATATCATTGTTTGATTGCAAGGCGTCGTCGCCAAACATAATTCAGTTCTAAGAAGAACAAAATACTCGGTTGTAAACTACAATAAATTCAATGATCAGATTACAGATTTAGATGTGTCTTTTTCAAAAAAAAAAAAAAAACTAGGATTAGATCGGTATTAATATTTAATATTAATATTTATCAGCAGACAAAGATTGATTGGACGCTAAATCGAAAAATTTGCACTCATAATCCTAATGAAGTATCAACATTGTTTTTTATAGACCTATGGTTATTGATATTCACTTATTAAATGATGCAGACAGGTATGACATGAGTTAGTTCAGAAGTTATATGCATGCCTACCTGCCGACTCGATAATGGTATTCTGTTACAATGTAGGTTAATGCTCGGACTGTTCCATATTCCCGCCACAAAACTGCCTATTTTACAGGCAGAGAACGAAGCTGACGTCGTTAACAGACAGTGACACGAACTCCGCTATCCACAGATCCAAGAGACGTCTTCCTGACTAACTGGAGCCGTCACATCAAAAAGAAAAAGCCTATCCTACGAGAAGAGTTTAAAATTTTTGGAATATCGTGGAATATTTTATAATTTGGGATCAACATGTTCTAGCAAACTAGAGTTTCTATAGCTTCCGTCAATTCCAGCTGTATTCAACATGTCACGAAAACACATAAACAGTTACAAAGATACAACGCATTCAATGAATGGAGATCTGTAGGGGGCGAAGGCTGTGTCCTGAATTTGTGGTAGGTCCACCACTTGCGATATAATGAGGCGGCTACGGTATACCGCTGTACTGAATGATAATTAATATTTATTTTAATTTTACCAAAAGCATATGAGTATTTATATTATTGATTGAAAATGGTTCTCAGAATAATTTATAATCACTAATAATAATGAAAAAGTCATAACCTGACCATATATTCTCTGAAGGAAGGCCAACAGACATAAGGTGAATTTAAATTTAATAATTATACACAATCAAAATTATTTACAAACAACACCTTTGCCCTACATTAATGGCCACTAAATTAAACAATACAAAACGACAAAATATCCGTTCAGATTTTCAAATATAAAATAACAGTTTACAGTCTTCGGCAAGACACGTAATGAGACTATTTGATAAAAGCTAATGTCCGTTTCAATCACAGAAACTACTGAATCAAGTAAAAAAAAAAAAAAAAAAAAAAAAAAAAAAAAAAAAAAAAAAAAAAAAAAAAGATAAATGCAACGGCTAATATCTCAGTTTATCTATCGGAGAGTGAGATTTCTTATCGTGCGGACTTCTCCGCTCAGAGCGTTATGTTGGGTAGAGTGCAAACACAATATTACTAACTGCTGCAATGTTTGTCTTTTACCGTCTGTCCGGCATTGGCGAAGTCAGCAAACTCCGAACCCACACTGAATTTATTTGTCACCTTGTGACTCAAAATGCAGACACAACCGATCGCATGATATGCTGTCGGCTTTCTGGGTCGTTCTCGTGTGGAAGCACAAGAGTAGATCAACCAGCGTGACCCAAAAGATGACCCGAAAGACCACGAAGAACATCTCGCACCACTTTTTAAAACTTCGGGATGCCGCTTCTCCTACTCCGCCGATTTTTCTCTGGTCCTATCGTCGATGTAGACGTTCCTGCCTCTCTCCTCATTGGCGGACATGAAACAAGATTATACAAAAAAAAGAACTATTCTATATACTAAAATACTATTGGCAAAACATTCGCCCCTCCAAGCACTATCTGGTCCTATGACGGGGTTGGAGAATTTCTTCGGAAACTGTCGTTTTTCTTTCGTGTCCACTCGGTTTTACTATTTTCACGCAGTGAGCACTCACAGAATCTCTAATTTGGCGTGTCTTGACGTTATCACGTATCTGCATTCGTCACGCGATATATATCTCACCCGTCAAGGCTGTCCGTGCACCGAACTGCGGCCGACCCCATACTGAGCAGTGAAAGGTCGTAAATCTGCCTTTACAAACTGGCAAGTCCCCTTGTGTTTCGTCTTTCTTCCAGCCTGAATGGAGAATTCGACGTAATGCACTTGAATTCGCTGACCCCTGTCCTGGAGAATGTCCTTCTAAGCCAGCGTAATGCGAGCCTTGTTTCGTTACCCACATACCTCATGTTAATGTGGTTCTATGTCTCACCACATTACTCCTCTTCCTTGGAAACCAAATTTTTTTATATATAAAAAAAATTGTAATCAAACAAATTGAACAATTTCCATGCTATGCTGATCCCCGTCTCACTTTAATGTTCGTTCTGGTAATTAGTAACACTTATCCATTTGAATTCAAACTGCATCTTCTGCAACTATCAACATTACGTGTCTGCGAATTTCTAGATTATAGAATACAAATCAATTAAAACTTCTTATTGTACTAAACTAAATTTGACACCCTTTTCAGTCGACAGTCTCGTTCTTGGAAACTAAATTCCGACTTTAACAATATGTAAAGAATATCCTCTTTTAAATAAAAATAAAACCAGTCGCGTTTTAGTGTAGTTATCAGATAACATTTCATGAAACTATTTGTGTGATGGTCTATCCTCTCTGGAGTCACAAAATCACAAACACGTTTGCAACAACATTCATTCTGGGCACAACTTAGCCTATTCATGTTTATACACAATTATTACTATAGCTAAATTGCATTCAGATTCTCTACCAAAATTTATATATTATTATAAATTACTGAAAGTAAAAGGACTCCTGCACTACAATTTTTTTATGAGCTCTATAACCAATAGTATGACATAATATTTTTTATCAGCCTGTTAACAAAAAAAAAAACTGAACCAACTTTCTTAGGAGATTACCAATCTCGCTGGCTTTTCAAATCAGATTGCGTATATGGCATTTCATTCAGGGGTTAAACAACATCACATTGCTTATAGCGAAGAAAACTTACATATGAGCGGGATACCTATACTTACCTTTTACGATTTAGTCCCATTATATCACATAACCCTGTTTCTTGTGTACTAGGTTCATCCTTGTTCATTTTTGAATGTATTCACGTATGTTTTGTGACAGAAGTTCAAGAGTATTGCAAAGTGAAACCTCAATGTCCTGCCTTTTCGTTTTGAAAATGCGACATCTTTGAAATATTTATCCTTGGTGTCTGCGACAAATTAAAAGTAATTCTGTGGCAAAATAAAGTATATCTGCGGCAGTCTTCACACGACATATTCGCAGCTCTTACCAATGCAAGGTATGGCTTGATGCATCTTTACCAGGGGCGTAGCTACTATGGGGATAGGCGGTGCAGTGCACCGAGGCCCTCACGCTCAGGGGGCCCCCAAGTATACCTCAAGGGGCCCCTAAGCGCACCTCTAGGGGACCTCAAGCGCAGTTTAGAGGGCCCACGAGCCTTCACGGCAAACTGGCGACCCTTTTTTTAGCTCTACCGTCGTCTAAGGGGCCCCTGAGAACACAGGAGCCCCTCACTAAGGGCCCTCGCTGCTCAGGGGGGGCCCCAACCACTGTTCAGGGGCCCCTAAAGAACAATTCAAGGGCCCCCATCCTCAGTTCAGGGGACCCTTACCAGCACACAAAGCAAAAAAAAAAAAAGGTCGCCCGTCTGGCCTGAGGGCCCAAAAATAAATTGTTTGCACCGGGGCCCTTGTTGACCTAGCTACGCCACTGATCTTTACATCCAAATTTAGTTACGACTATCGTAGCCCGTAACCTAACACCATTACCAATACTATTTAGACTCTTACAGTACGCACTACCGTAAAGTCAGCCACAAAATTAACATGCCCAAGAAGCTTCTTCGCAACTGGTGCACAACACAACAATTTCACAGAATAAAGACTCACATTTCATTAATGCGATCTCGCTACTATAAACTTTCAATTTCGGTTTCCGTTTACAACCTTCGAACGCTGGTGTTAACACTTCTTACCTTGTACACAAGAAAAAATTACTTACTTCCGACAGTTATGTGATTTCACGGAATGATTTTTTGTCATTGCAATCATTGTTTATTAGGAATTTATGGTCAATGGATAACACTCAAAACCACTTATTTTTTTATCCGCGATGTAATTGTTCAATGTCACGTCATCGTTTGTGAAACATTTAACCTCCGACCCACTTTTAATCCAAACTTTTCCTTCTCAATTTCGTCAGTGAACTTGTCCTCTTACTACTGCCGATACAAGTGGACTAAATGTTCCGCACATGTAATTACAGTAGACTCAATTACCATTTGCCGTAAAAACATATAAAACCATTGGACTTATGTTCTACGACTGCCAATAAAAGAAGAATCGCCACCTTATCCGGTACTAGACGATCTTACATTATGCTTATTTCAACAGTCAATGCTGTAAGGACCCAAATACTGAGAAGAAAAGGAATCTTATCTCTCCCAACTAAAACTCTGAAGGTTTTTCAAATACAACAAGCCGTGACAATCTTCATCAGATGGCTTAAAAATCGTACCTTTCCTATTATTAACATCCCTTAATTACTTAGAGGCAATGTTACTCACTTATGCAGTAAACACATGTTCACAAAACTGTCCTCTACAGGATCTCGAAATGGATTATTTATCGCAACGGACGTCCGAAATTTCCATGGACATTCATTGAGTTCCGTTCACCACGCTAATTAAAATTTATAATAGTTTATTTTTGAAATTACGGTTAGAACAATTCCCTGAACCATCATCAAAACATCCTAGCTCTGTGGATACTCGCTGTCTGAACGTCCCATCCAATCTATGTATGAATTATTATGCAATTAGTATAAACTACTTATCATTATTTGCTTAGACTTATTCGATTAAAACTATAAATATATTCCTAAAATATTTATTAGAAAAACCCTAGTTTCAAAATTTTATTGTGCTCTAGTCATAACAAGGATCTCTGTGCCATTCCTTCGCACCTTTTCTTTGACGATTTGTTCCAAGTTCTTGCGTTTAACATTGGAATTCGCAAATGTGCTCCATTTAATTCTATCAATTTTGACCTCTCCACCTAGAATGTGGCCATTTTTAAAATTAATACCGATCTTGTTTCGGTGTTGTGTAGACGCATTGCTTTTGCGGCATACAAACTCTTGGTAGTTTTGTACCAGCGAATTCATTCCGTCGGGAGGAGACAGTGTACACCTGCAGCCGGAAATGCCTACACTCTCACTTTCGAAAGGGCCTTCCTTTGTGACATAGTCGATGGGTCGCAACCCTCTGTTATGCATGGTATTGTATTCCAGCCTGAGCTCGGCGTTAAGTGTCTTTCCGAATACCCATTGAACTTTCTCTGTTAAGAATTCAACATACTGTAAATCTCTGCGCTCATGACCAATAATTGTTGATTTTATAGATTTCAAGTTCTTCTCCGCAGAAATAATTTTTGCTGCATTCCTATCCGTCAGTTTTAATACCGAGACATGTGTTGAGCTAACCATTTCTCGTGACTTCAATTTTGCCATTTGAACAGCTGACTCCCTCGCGCTTACGAAATGTACATAATTTCTGTTCCGCGTTTCATCTCCGAATATGCAACGTTTTGACCCTTGAAAATAATTTCTTTGTGTTTGTTTGTCAGTGACTATATCCGTGGATGCTTGTCTGACACTAACTACCATTTCTTTGCATTGTGCACGAACCATGATGTTTCTCTGATCATTCGTGTTATAACCAACTTCGCTGCAACCTGGTGTTTCTCGTTCCATTGCATGGGAACCTTTTAAAGTGTTCGCTTCTCCCTCTATCTGTTGAAATTTCAAAAGTACTTCTCCATGAAATTTTTCGTGAATCCCCTTTAAATGATTGCTGTCATCTTTCAGACTGATTATAGAGCTAGCTACATTGTCTACTCTAGTATTCACTTGTGTGATTTTACCTTCTACCTGATCTTGAATTTCATGCACGAAATCTGTTACTTGTCCGATAGACCTCTTGTTTCAGTTTGGATGTGTTCAACCTTGGAATTAATTGAATCAATTTTAGTGCTTATGTTTTCATTTTCCTTATGTAACTGCTCGCAAGTGCTGGACAGTTGTACAGTCTTTTCGGAAATCTGATCTACCCGTGCGTTCACATTGATTTTGATACCATTTACTTCCCCCCTTATTTTGGAGCGAAAGTCTAAGAATTTTTGTTCAAAATTCCTCTGCATGTCATCCTGTCGTTTTTCTAAAGAGTCAATCCTGCTATTTGTACCATCTAACTTTTCAGCCAAAATGTTGAAACCTTCTTGAGATTTTTGAAAGTTAGAAGTTAAATCCGCTTTCATTTCAACCTTAGATTTTTCAAAATTCTTACGAAAGTCTGTCATGGATTGTGCTATATTTTGGAAGAAGAATATTATATTTCCCTCATTCTTTAATGCTGAAGGCACCTGATTCCCTTGTGAAACTTGTGTTGATGTGGGGTGATGTTTCAATTACAGTGTCTTGTGCATCAGAACTTCCCTGTGCAATCTCATCCATAGTTACAGTTGAGTTAGAACTTTCTTCTGATCTATCAATAATGATTGAATTTTCACTTAAGTTGTCCGAAAGATTAGTGTTATGTTCTACAGTTTCACTGTTCATTAACCTCGTCTCTGTACATTTAATTTGCTCCCCCTTATTTTCAAAATTTTCATTTTTATTTTTCATTTCGGAATTTTTATTAACAATTCTGCCTATTTTGTTGATATGACGTCCAGATCTCAGAATCATAGAACCCCTAACACGTTATTAAATGTTTGAATCCCGACAGTAAAAGTAAATTTTGCTCCCGCACAATACAAATTAAATTCACACGCAACATGAAATTTCACCAGTCAATAAGACACAATTAGAAAACATCTCATTTCCAAAACATACACCTCTTTTTAACAAAAAAAAATCATCGAACAGCATATATGCAATCAGGATATTCAAGTCAACGCCGTGTAAACATATTAGAAATATGCCACATCAATGAATACAACACAAGAACATCTTCATAAAATGCAACAAACATGAACATAAAAACACAACATCAGACATGTAATACACATAAATAAATCACACAATGTCAGCAATCACTTGTACACTCGTCAGCCATCCGCTACGAAATTTATTAAACATTGATTTTAGCTGCATTTTTTTTATCGCTGTAAATAAATTTATATTAGTTACTGCAGCTGGCTCCAGCATTCGTCCTCCTGAAAGTTTATACAACAACACAAATTTATGCATGATAACTATCAGATAACTTGCACTATACTTCCACTCAAATTTAAATTTTATCCAACGGATTAAACTTGAACTCGTGCACCATAGGTTACGGCGCCAATGATCCGGGTACGGTATACCGCTGTACTGAATGATAATTAATATTTATTTTAATTTTACCAAAAGCATATGAGTATTTATATTATTGATTGAAAATGGTTCTCAGAATAATTTATAATCACTAATAATAATGAAAAAGTCATAACCTGACCATATATTCTCTGAAGGAAGGCCAACAGACATAAGGTGAATTTAAATTTAATAATTATACACAATCAAAATTATTTACAAACAACACCTTTGCCCTACATTAATGGCCACTAAATTAAACAATACAAAACGACAAAATATCCGTTCAGATTTTCAAATATAAAATAACAGTTTACAGTCTTCGGCAAGACACGTAATGAGACTATTTGATAAAAGCTAATGTCCGTTTCAATCACAGAAACTACTGAATCAAGTTAAAAAAAAAAAAAAAAAAAAAAAAAAAAAAAAAAAAAAAAAAAAAAAAAAAAAAAGATAAATGCAACGGCTAATATCTCAGTTTATCTATCGGAGAGTGAGATTTCTTATCGTGCGGACTTCTCCGCTCAGAGCGTTATGTTGGGTAGAGTGCAAACACAATATTACTAACTGCTGCAATGTTTGTCTTTTACCGTCTGTCCGGCATTGGCGAAGTCAGCAAACTCCGAACCCACACTGAATTTATTTGTCACCTTGTGACTCAAAATGCAGACACAACCGATCGCATGATATGCTGTCGGCTTTCTGGGTCGTTCTCGTGCGGAAGCACAAGAGTAGATCAACCAGCGTGACCCAAAAGATGACCCGAAAGACCACGAAGAACATCTCGCACCACTTTTTAAAACTTCGGGATGCCGCTTCTCCTACTCCGCCGATTTTTCTCTGGTCCTATCGTCGATGTAGACGTTCCTGCCTCTCTCCTCATTGGCGGACATGAAACAAGATTATACAAAAAAAAGAACTATCCTATATACTAAAATACTATTGGCAAAACATTCGCCCCTCCAAGCACTATCTGGTCCTATGACGGGGTTGGAGAATTTCTTCGGAAACTGTCGTTTTTCTTTCGTGTCCACTCGGTTTTACTATTTTCACGCAGTGAGCACTCACAGAATCTCTAATTTGGCGTGTCTTGACGTTATCACGTATCTGCATTCGTCACGCGATATATATCTCACCCGTCAAGGCTGTCCGTGCACCGAACTGCGGCCGACCCCATACTGAGCAGTGAAAGGTCGTAAATCTGCCTTTACAAACTGGCAAGTCCCCTTGTGTTTCGTCTTTCTTCCAGCCTGAATGGAGAATTCACCGTAATGCACTTGATTTCGCTGATCCCTGTCCTGGAGAATATCCTTCTAAGCCAGCGTAATGCGAGCCTTGTTTCGTTACCCGCATACCTCATGTTAATGTGGTTCTATGTCTCACCACAATAAATAGCATTCACACCTATTTATCGAAAAATGTTTGTAATCAATTATTCATCAGCTACAAGTTCTTGAAGTCTACTAGAAGCAAAGGACGCCAGTATCACAGGGTATATTAAACAACAGCGCCACAACCTTGCGGTATTTTAGCGTTCTTGTGCATGGGCTAATCTATTAAGAATAGTGCTCAGGCCACAAAAATGAAGTAGTATCCGACACAAATGTTTGAGCCAGGTTCAGTAAGATGAATTCTATGTCAAGTGCATCTACAACTACGCTGTCGTAACCACGCTACAGAATTGTGCGTTCCTCATTCTCAGCGAAACGATGCTTTTTTATTTTTTCCCCTTATGGTTTTACGCTTCGTCGACGTCGCGGTCATTAGAGGTGGGATGGGACTTGGGGCAAGGGACAGGAAGGAATTTGGCCATTGCCTTTTTGAAGGAAGCATCACGGTATTTGCCTGGAGTGAGTTGGGGAAACCATGGAAAACCCAAATCTGGATGCGCAGGCAGGGATTAGAACCAACGTCCTCCCAAATGCAAGGACAGAGCGTTAACTGCTCACCCACCACGATCAGTGAAACCATGTTAAAGCTGGGATTATAACTCTCCACATTCAATTTTAGTTTCAGTTGAAACTCATTACAGGCTAAAATCTGGATAGCATGGTCTATGATGGAAATTACTTTTAGAGTTTTCGTAGGTTTTGTGTGTTAAGTTTGTGGCAGACGTCTTTAGTTATATTCAACATCTCAAACTGACTTTCTTTCGAAGGAGTTAAGTCGTGGTATGTTGAATGTTGTTGGGTCCTTGGGACATATATGAACGGTCAATAATTTTCGTTTCTATCTGTCCCAAACCAAGCGGCTGGAGTAAACATAGGCTGGTAAACACAATGTATTTCTAACCAGTCCTTGAGTGATTTATCCAATATAATTTCTACAACTCCTTGATTCGATACAAGCGTAGCGAATATTAGCTTCAGGGTTGGGAATAAACAAGAAAACTCGATTAAAATTGGTTTTACTTGAAAACATAATTAATCACTCACTTCTTTAAGCACTATTGCGTCTGACTCCGGTCCGGACGACTGGTGTTCGATCCCCGACGAAGCCGTGGGTTTTTCCTAGCAGCTGAAAGAAAGTATGCAGCGGTCCTGTAGGGCCACCCAGCACGCTTTCATATGAATACCGTGGAGGAAAGTTAAAGTGTCTACGGTGAGGAAATAGTAATGCGAAGCTTTACCTCCGCTATTCCTATGTGAGTGCGGCTCGAAAGCTGTGAAAATCCACCACCTTTACCTTTTTATTTTAGCACTAATCTGCGAAGATACCGGCTTTAAATATTAAAAGTGGGATTTTTATTTTCATATAATTTTCGCTCTACTGCTTGATGGAGGGAGTCAGGGCGGTGCACTACCCTGGCTGACTACGAATTTAATGATTCTCCAAGAAGGTACGAAATTTTCGTATTTGGTTCAACTTCTGTCAGTTTTCTTCCTCTTGAGAAAGAATTTTACCACAGCTTTTATTTTATTCCTTTCCTTCATCATTAATGTTTCATGTGTCGTTTTAATGCTTTTTTGTGCTCTTTAAAGCCTATATTACATTTAGAGCTACCCAATAATGTACTACACATTTTTTTCAGCGAAGAGTTCTCAGAAATCGAGATGTAGGCTTTTTATTCCACGAGGTTTATCTTATTTTCATAATCTTTCCCATAATCATTTCGTTTGGCAACAATTATAAGTAAGCTTGTTACGTCTGCACGCTGACGCTCCACCCCACAAGGTTTCATTTTATTTTATTTTGATGACCTTCGGTCTATCGACCATACGGCCAGCTTCAATATTTACATTAGTTTTAACAAGTAAAGTAATAATTTCATAATGGATTATAAAATAAATCAGTAATACAATGTTGGTATAATAGGATGACAAAGTTCCATAACGTTTCCTTACCTAATACAATTTGTAAAGCCTATAGAATAACGTGTTAATTCTGGTCGAGATACGAGTTGATCGTGGTGTGGACAATAACATTTAATATAATAACACTTGACGTTTTATGTTAATTTCTTAACAGCTAATATACAATAAAGATCGTTACATTTAGTATAATTGTAAGTAAATTACATGATTTATGGAGGCATTTTTATTATTATTATTATAAGTGCTTTCTTTAAAAAGAGATATTAACACATAGTTCTCGTTGAAATTGTTCCCTATTTTCTCCGATTGAACGAGCGATCCATTATAATAACTTAATTTCTCCCATCTTGTTGTAGAATATTTGACAGAATTTCTAAAATTATTGTTGGGTTAAATGTATCCGCATTTGGAGTTTTGGCATCTTGGATCAGAAGCATAATTAGATTAAATATTTTTTCTAACAAGGTTCCGTTTTTGGTATAATGTATCTCAGTAGGCTGGTTGAAGGCATTTGGTTGTTGCACTGCAACAGGCTGTATGTTGCGGGCGATTTGAGTACCCTCCCAGGGCAGGGTGCAGGTTTGAGGGGTTTCGATCAGACTGGCTGGGGTCGCGGGATGCTGGTTACTCGTGATAATTGGAGACATGGGACCATTGTATGAAAACAAATGTTGTCTTAAATTTGTAGATGAGTTTTCTTTAGTAAAACGAGAGTTTTTATAGGACTTTGGTCCTGTTGACCAGGCATATCTATTGATGAGGTTTTGTTCCATGTTTTGCTGAGCAGAGCTAGAAGTTTCTGACTGCATAGAGAGCATACTTTCTGTTGGTGGATGTAGAGATCGAGGAGGATCTGCAGCGGTATTTTCATAACTGTATAGCAACGGGAGCTCAAGCACACTGGATGTATTTACTAATGTTTGTATGGGTCCCCCACGGGGAGCTGATGGTGCCTGTGCGACTTGGCGTGCCGCGTCTGCGGTCGGTAGTTGTTGTGGTGTTATGGTCAGTTGCTGCGTCTGTAGTACTGGCTGTTGTGGTTGTGCCTGCAGTAGAGGTGGCATTGACTGTTGTGTTGAGTATAGAGTAGGCAGACAGTGCTGTAGTCGTGCTGATAGAGGCGGAAATTCCGTGTGACTACTAAATTGTGGTGTAGTAGAGGCCACCTGAGTGTAGCCACGAACTTGTTGTTCTCTGCCAGGAAAAGTAGCGTTTATTCTGAACGCGATGGCTTGATTTGCTTCCCGGTGTTTGAGATATACTGGACTATTCCTGTCTGTAGCATGATGTTGGCCACGACAGAGGGCGCAGCATATAGTTCAGAGATTATTACAGTTGACCGCCAAGTGGGGGCCAGCACATCTACTGTATCGTGGCTCACGAGATTTACTGTACATTGGCCTTGACGGTGGCCCAGCCGTAAACAAACACCACACTGGATAACGGGGGAAACGTATGATTCCACAGCACATCGGGTTCCGAGTATCGTTACATGGGTCGGTAGGCTCTGAGATCGGAAGGATTCCAAACAGACTGGTATAGGTATTACAAGATCTTGGTTCGACTGACTCCTTCTGGTGAAGCGTTTAATACGCACCACTGGGACAGAGGAGACTATTTCTTGTACAAGTTCTTCCTCACTCATGGAGGTGTCCACATTCCTTATAATCAAGAAGTTAGGAATGTATACTTCTAAGTTTTTTGTTTTAAAGATTTCTAGTTGTACTATTGAATTTGCGACACCTGCAGTGCTAGCTTCAATTCTAAGACGGTTTTTCCCCATGGAGGTTATGTTGATAATGTCCCTTATTATGGTGTTATTATGCTGGAATATTAATTTACCTATAGCCATTAGGTGTAAGTTTCTGACATTCCTATCCAGGCTCTCTACGAAAATATAGTATGGACCACTGTCTGTAGGGTTGTATCTATTGTCTTTGCTTCTGTAAGTTGGAGCTATCGAATCAGACTGTGTGTGGTTAGGACTGAGTTGGTCTAGTGCCGTAGCTGGGGATAGATTAACCTCGATGGACTTTGTTGTATCGAGCATATCTACTTCTTCCGTCTGTTCAGTTAGTTGTGGGACTACCTTGGTCTGCCCAATTTATGGTCTCTGCACACATCTACGTTTCACTGGTTGGTTTGACTCACCCGTAATTGTAGGATTGTCGCCTCTCCGAGCCATGTGATGAATGGTTGCGCCTGGAGGTAAGTTCGGGTCCTGTGGTGGAACGCCTCCCGGCCCAGTTTCCATCTCCAGAAACTGCCTCTATTGTTGATGCTGTTGCTGTTGCTGATGCTGTTGCTGATACTGTTGCTACTGTAACTGCTGCTGTAACTGCTGCTGTTGACGCTGCTGCTGCTGTTGTTGTTGCTACTGCTGATGCTGTTGTGCTGTAACTGTTGCTGCTGATGCTGCTGCTGCTGTTGTTGTAGTTGCTGCTGCTGGCGCTGCTGATTTGGTTGCTGTAGATGTTGGAGTTGTTGATAGCGTTGCTGCTCTCTTTTGAGGTGTGGGAGGTAAACAGCTGCTCGTTTGCTGTTCTTGTTGCTTGAGTATGTGGCATATCACTCGTGTTGTTGATCACTGATTGTGAGACTGGAATTGCGATGTTTGTGTAGCATGTTTCTAAAGCCGTCTTTATGGTCTGTCCCGTATTCAGCGGGTCAGCTATCATTTAGTTGTCCCAAGAAATATTTTGGTAGTATACTAATAATATCACTCGGAAGGCTCAGACTGAATGTGTTATAAAATAATATAAACACTCTCGTGAACTCGAAAACTTCCAGACGAGCTGATCACGCACACGGTGAGAAACCCGATACACAACCTTCCTGGTCGGCTGCTACGAGGATACTGCCCCCCAAGGTTAATGGTCCGTGCTTTTCTTCCGCCTCATCAGCAACTTAACATGTTTGACGTGACCCCTCATCTCCATCTATCCTGAGCTAACCATATGCATTATAGACAACATCATCAATTATCTGTTACGTATATTTTGATATTTGCATTCCTCTTCATTTCTCACGTATTAAAATGTGACCCACCATTGTAAATCTTCTTTCTGTGATACACTTCCACGAATTTCTTCAATCACCCGCTATTTTCAAAATAATCTAATTTCCTGCTTATTTTACAACATACTTTGCACAATTTATTAGTTGAGCCGAATATTGTCGCACATCAAGAGGATCAGGCGATGAAGAAGGAAAGACTGTTGTAGTGTTGTGGTTACATTAAGAGACTGTGGGATTAAAGGTCATGGGTTCGAATCCAACAAGTGCCATAAAATTTTAATTTCTTAACTTTGCATAAACTGTTCTGGAATGTTCTTGATGTAACCAGTGTTAATGTTCTAGACTGTTCTTCATTACTATATAAGCGATACTCCCTTCTAGCCGGAGTCAGTTCGCTCCGTGCTGCTGTACTGTACGAACTGTTTAATAAAGCTTCGTTGTGTTAAAGTGTGTGTGTTCATCAACGACCCCGCTACGCCCAAGAACTCTGATTGTGGTTTACTACGCGACATTATTTTCGTGGAGACGCCGGGTAGATCCTCGTGACCGCTAGAATCCACGAAAACACCGTGGCCCCAAAAAGACCACGAGAGAGTCGTCGCTTACGAGGCGAGAAGCCAGAGTACGAGCCATATTAGACTGTGTGGTAGCTGTCAGGAGGAGAAGAAGAAGTAAGGACGACTATGACGCCGACCGCCTGCCAGCACATTCGTCATCCAGCAGTATTTTCGGGCGACGACGGTCAAGATCCGGGCAACTGGCTGAAAGGCTACAAATATATCGCTAAATTCAACAACTGGGAAGATACAGTGTGCCTGGCAAATGCATTTTTCTTCCTGGAAGGAACTGCCAAACAATGATACAAAAACAACGAAGAGAAACTAACTAGCTGGCCAGCATTACAGAAAGAACTGCAGGGGTGCTTTGGAGATACACAACGGCAGGGACATGATGCCGAAGAAAAACTAAAGTGTAGAGCGCAGCGCCATGGGGAAACGACACAGTCATACATACAAAGTGTTTTGGGGCTGTGTGAGATAGTCGACCCCAAAATGAAGGAAGAAGAAGACAAAGTAGCACACCTTATGAAAGGCGTCGCCGAGGACATGTACCAAGCGTTGCTTTTCAAGGAAATTTCCACAACAGATGTTTTTATTAAGTGTTGCCAATACACTGAGACGATGCACCAGAAACGAATTGGATGAAAGAAGTTTTAAAGATTACCAAACTTCGTATCAATGGCTGCAGTGGTAGAGGACACAGGTATTAGAGACATTATTCGAAAAGTAGTGAGAGAGGAAGTTCAAAGGGCGATGGGAGCGTATATTGGCCCAAAAACTGAGACTCTTGAAGAAATAATAAGGGAGGAGGTGGAACAAACGCTGGCGCCCATCTCTTACCGTGCAGCCCCAATGAAAACTGTTAAACAGCCGATGTCAAATAGAAGTTACGCCATTACGATGCAACGAGAGGATCCTGTAAACATTCCCAGGAAAACCGACGTCTGGAGAACGTGGGACAACCAGCCGGTACGTTTTCACTGTGGGTGACCGGGACATGTAGTGCGCTACTGCCGCGAGAGACGGCAGATATTTAATGATGCCCGCGAAAGGGATTTGAAGCACATTTCAGCAGCCAAAGACCCCAGGTCGATAATGAAGATCAAGACGTAACTTCTGGACGATGTAGATCACCGTCACCGCAGGCTGGCCGCTTGAGAGGACGCTCACCGACACGCCGATCAAGGTCTCCGTCACCCTTCCGACGCTCCAGCCAGTCACCTAGCCGCCGCAACCTGGAAAACTAAAAGGTGCGACCTTCCTTGGAGGTGAGGCCACTATATGGAAAAATCATCCGCCGCCGATCATTACGATAATGTTGGCAATTTACGTTGAAATCCTCATGGATGGCAAACCAGCTCGTGCTCTTATGGACTCTGAGGCATATTTTCGGTTATTTCGGAGAAGTACCGGCGCCAGTTGCGGAAGACGCTGTTCGTCGATTACAAAAATGTTTTGCTCAGGGTGGCTAATGGGAACCACGTAAAGCCTACAGAAAGGTGCACTATTCGTGTATCTATAAATGACCACAAGCAGCCCTTTGAGTTCGTTGTGTTACAAGAATGTAGTCATAACGTCATTCTTGGTTGGGACTTTCTGATGGCCTCTCAAGCAATTACAGACTGTGGTCGCTCGAAGATTTTGCTAGACGATGTGAGAGTTGAAGAGGCCAAATCACTCCAGGCAAATGCCGGGATGCTTCCCTCAAAAGGCCATGGCCGAATTCCTTCCCATTCCTGGCCCCCCCCCCATCCTTTCTCGTCTCTAAAAGGCCTCGCTGTTAGAGAGACATTAAGCAGATAAAAAAAAAGTTGAAGAGGGGGGTAACAGTCCCTCCAGTGCCTAGAAAGTTTGTGTGCTGGATGATGTCGTAATTCCTGCCACCAGTGCTTCGAGGTAACTGTCATGTGTCATACGCCACGTTCTTTTATGGACCTCCTAGTGGAATGTAATAGGAATTTACCACTGGAGAAAGATTTGTTCATTCCGGCCTCTGCTGTCTCATTTGAGAACATAATTGGTGAACTGTGAGTAGTCAACTGCTGCAAGGTGCCACATATTCTCCCAAGGCGCTAGTGTATAGCATACGCTGAGACGTTAATTGAAGGCCATCTGAATATCATGGAAACCTTTCGCGGAGAACCCACAAGTGTGATTGTAACGGAAGTAACGAGACAAAACATTCAGTGCCGACTCTCGCCAGATCTGACCAAGGAACAACAGGCGAAGCTACTTGCGGTTCTTCAGGAATTCTATGAATGTTTCAGTCCACAGATGAAGAGCAAGTCGACCCCATTGAAGGTACAACATCGAATTGATACTGGCGACCATCGACCAACCAGCCAAAGACCGTATCGAGTTTCAGCAGTGGAGCGCCGAATAATTCAGCAAGAAGTAGAAAAGATGCTGAAGGACGACATCATTCGGCCGTCTCAGAGCCCATGGTCATACCGGTAGTGCTCGTAAGAAAGAAGGACGGCCACTGGCGGTTCTGCGTCCAACTCAATAAGGTGACTAAAAAAGATATTTACCCTCTTCCGCGAATTGATGATACGTTGGACTGTCTGAAGAGAGCTATGTTTTTCTCAACTATGGACCTATATTAAGGATACTGGCAGATAGAGGTAGACCAAAGCGGTCGAGATAAAACTGCATTTGTTACCCCCGATGGCCTGTATTAATTCAATGTAATGCCATTTGGTTTGTGTAATGCGCCAGCAACATTCGAATGTATGATGGATAATCTTTTACGTCTTCTGAAGTGGACGATGTGTCTCTGTTATTTAGACGATGTTATAGTGTTCTCCGAATCCTTCGATGAACACGTGAAAAGACTGAGAGCTGTTCTTATGTGCCTGAAACAAAGTGGCTTACAACTTAACCCAAGAAAGTGTCTTTTCGGAGCTAAAGAAATAAAAAAACTTGGGCATCTTGTGTCAGGCGAGGGTGTGCGGCCAGATCCAGACAAGGTGAGGTCTATAACGGAATTTCCTGTTTCTAATAATACCAGCGACGTAAGGAGCTTTCTTGGCCTAAGTTCTTACTATTGACGTTTTATAAAAGACTATTGCATGAAAGCCAGGCCGCTCCAAGAATTGCTATAAAGTGGTGCTATTTTCTCTGTGGTAGATCTCAACAAGATTCTTTCAACATTTTGCAAAAGGCTCTGATGACTGATCCTGTGCTTGGCCTGTATGAGGAGAAAGCGCCTACTGAGCTGCATACAGACGCTAGTGGTTTTGGAATTGGCGCTGCCTTAGTACAGATTCTGAATGGGAAAGAGAAGGTAATAGCTTATGCCTCCAGGACACTCAACAAAGCCAAAGAAACTACTCAACAACAGAACGTGAATCTCTTGCTGTCATATGGGCTGTCTGCCAATTCCGACCTTATCTCTTTGGACGACCATTTACAGTTGTAACAGATCACCAATCACTTTGCTGGTTAACAGGCCTTAAGGACCCATCAGGATGACTTGCCAGGTGGGCATTAAATCTTCAAGAATACGACATTAGCATAGTCTACAAAAGTGGAAGGAAGCACAATAATGCCGACTATCTCTCGAGGAATCCAGTGGTGGAACAACAAGAGAATGAAGTGTGTAATGGCGGTCTCGCTACTCTTCACGATCTCTCTGAGGAACAAAAGAAGGATGCCAAATTGTTGCAAATTAAACTTGCCTTAGATCGCTCAGGCGATGTGAATGGAGAATTTAAGATGATAAATGAGGTGCTTTACAAGAAAAACTTTGACCCCTTTGGAAAGATATGGCTTACAGTGATTCCCAAGCACATGTGCTTCGAAATTCTTCAACATTTCCACGACGCGCCTACAGCGGGCCATCTAGGATTATTAAGACTTATGACAGAATCCGGAAGAGATTTTTGTGGCCAGGATTATTTGGAAGTGTTCGTCACTATGTTTCACACTGTCGAGAATGCCAGAGAAGGAAGACGGTTCCTCAGAAACCACCTGGACGACTTATACCAATTCCGCCTACAGAAACGCCTTTCCAGCGTGTCGGGATTGACTTACTCGGACGATTCCCGACTTTTACTAGTGGTAATAAGTGGATTATTGTTTGTACTGATTATCTGTCCTTGTACGCCATTAGAAAACCTTTGAAAACAGCTGAAGCCTCTGAGGTTGCGAAATTCGTAGTGGAGGACATTTTATTAAAACATTGGGCCCCAAGTTCAGTGATCACGGATCGAGGAAAGGTCTTTCAGTCGAGACTTGTGACCGAGATCAACCGTCGATGTAACATTACACATCAAATGACAGCTTACCACCCTCAAACTAATGGACCTACAGAACGTTTCAACAAAACACTGGCTGACATGCTCTCCACGTACATGAGTGTCGAGCAAACCAACTGGGATGGGGTGCTGCCTTTTGTGACCTTTGCCTACAATACTGCCAAACAAGACACAACCAGATTTACGCCATTCTTCCTGGTGCACGGACGTGGAGCAACAAACACCATGGACACTGTGTTCCCATTCCATCCTGACGACGTGGACGATGATTACATCGTCAAATTACTAACAAGAGCTGAGGAATATCGGCAGTTAGCTCAGCTCCACACACTGCAGGCTCAAGAGAATGACCGCCGAAGGTATGATGCGAGTCACCGTTCTGTTTCCTACCAACCTGGTGACCTCGTCTGGGTATTTACTGCCGTCCGTAAAGTTGGCTTGACCGAGAAGCTCGTTAGACGTTACTTTGGACCATACAGAATCGTACGAAGGTTGTCTGATGTCACTTATGAAGTCGATGATTTCGATCCACACTCAAAACGACGGAAGGTGAGAGACACAGTTCATGTGCTGCAACTGAAGCCTTACATGGACCCATCGAACCAGAGTAATCTAGAAGACCCAGCATTCTTCAATAAACTAAAGGGCCCCAAAAGCTATGGGTCTTGTCCAGTCTCGAAGTTGTCAACTACTAGAGCCGTCACCGCCCATCAGGAACCAAGGTGCGTGGGACCTACGACTCGCTCTATGACTAGGGCAACGTAACATCGGGACGCTGTTCCCTTATGGAGGGAGCAATGTCGCACATCAAGAGGATCAGGCCATGAAGAAGGAAAGACTGTTGTAGTGTAGTGGTTACTTTAAGAGGCTGTGGGACTAAAGGTCATGGGTTCGAATCCAACAAGTGCCGTAAAATTTTAAT
Organism: Vandiemenella viatica; assembly: GCA_031002005.1. Classification (NCBI taxonomy): domain Eukaryota; kingdom Metazoa; phylum Arthropoda; class Insecta; order Orthoptera; family Morabidae; genus Vandiemenella; species Vandiemenella viatica. Next base: position 367,853,442 of record CM061921.1, read on the forward strand.
TTCTTAACTTTGCATAAACTGTTCTGGAATGTTCTTGATGTAACCAGTGTTAAGATCTAGACTGTTCTTCATTCCTATATAAGCGATACTCCCTTCTAGCCAGTGTCAGTTTGCTCCGTGCTCCTGTACTGTACGAACTGTTTAATAAAGCTTCGTTGCATTAAAGTAAGTGTGTTCATCAGCGACCCCACTACGCCCAAGGACTCTGATTGTGGTTTAGTACGGGGCAATATTTGTAAAGGGTGTGAAGATATAAAATAGGTGATCAGAATGATTCTTGAATTTTTCAGGAGTGAATAACACTTAGTTGGGATAAGCTGAATAAGATATCTTTACATGCAGCGTTAAATTACGTGCATAGCACCACGAAGGCACAAGAAAGATCTTTAATTCCAATAGTGCCACCTGAAACACATATTGTTATCTTATAAAGCTGTATCAGGATCAGTTTGCTAGTATACTGCCTTCACACTGAGAGTCGTTAACTACTTCCATCCATTAAATCTTCTTTAGCGTAGGCTACAAAATTAGTTCGGTTAGGGCCTAGCCACTATTTCTTCCCACAATCACCTATAACCCAACTCTGACTTACCTTCATTTCCACCATTCATCTGGCTTGCCTAGTCTCTCTAAACGTGGGGAACATGTTTTCGGCTATTCAACCGACATATTAGACAATCCGTAAAATGGACGTTTGCACAAACAGCTTACGCAAAACTATGACCGATTACTATTGTGGCCTAACAATATACTGTCTTTCAGTCGCCAACCAACTGTAAACCTCAGTGGGTGGAGGTATGTTTTAAATAATGTTCACTGTAGACTTTGATCAAATGTTTAAACCATATATCCTTCCAAAATTTTTACATTATACGGTAGTCAAATTTACGGCATCAAACTTCTTTTTTAAATAAACAATTGCAGGTATAAACCTTGATACAAGCCGCAAGCAACTCCCGATGAACCCTTAACTGAATAAAGTTCAGTTACATCGGAGTAGTTCACTTTCTCATTATGTGTTGTAGTCAGTCCAACATGGCCGACTTGCTAGCCTCGCACACTCATAATACTACTTTCTTCTTCTCCAAGCATCGTGCCAAATGGGCAGGGACTATCCACAAACTCGCCTTAAAGCGCTTTCAAACAACTGCAACCTCCACCATTTTCAAGGATCTATTTATAGGAGAGCAGGTAGATTTCGCAATTTTTTGTGGGGATTTTTTTTACCATGAAACATTATTTGTCCTCTGATCCACTTGAAATTTTTATGGGAGGTAGCCCATTTCATAAATTAAAAAACAAATCCTTACAAAAATTTCTCTAGCTTTAAAAAATTATTAAACTTCCAAACCCCTATATTTTCACTCATTTGTTTAGTATGCGAACTACATTTTTGATTCTTATTTTAAAATGAGCTACTCCTCCTTCTGGATATTTTGGTACACAAACCGGCTCATTTAAAATTTTCTATCTTAGTGAAATTCTAATCTCCAAAAGTATTAATGCTACCGAACTGAATTATGTTTTAAACCTCTCTATATACCATTTCCTGTATAATATGAAGTTATCTAACTGCTAACTAATCTCCTTCATATAGTTTCAATTTTTTTGTTTTAAATCCGTTTCTAATTCTCACGATCGTTTACCGCCATATTTTTCGTAAATGTAATTAATTTCGTTTTCCTATCCTGGCCAAAATGCTTTACAAAAATTTGTTAAGTGTGCATTGGAAAAATTCTACTTTGTCTTAGATATACTCCCCTGTCTGTATTTAGGTGAATTGTGCAATTTGAAAACTAAATTTTCCTACAAAATCATCATTTTCTCTTAAAAATTGTTACTTAAATTTAGCTACTGATTATAGATTTTTACATAATGTAGTATAAAATTTTGAGCTATAAATCTTTTCAGTAGCTTGAAAACCGAAAACTTGAAAATTGTTTAACTGTTTTTCTTCAATCATTTGAACCACGTGGGAAATTCAATTTCAAAATCAAATATCTCTTCCATACAATTTTATAACATTAAGTGTCCCACCTTGTTTTCATCCTTATGACTTAATACATTTCTGAACATGAGTGTAGCGTTTTCTATCAAAAAATAAGAAATTTTCTTTATGTTGTCAACATTTACAAATCGTAATGATCGAATCTGACTCTTTACTCCTACTTATCACTTGAAAACAGCAATAAAATTATTTTAAATATTCTTTGCTATTGGACTGATATTAGGTCGCGGCTCTTTAAATAAATTTTGACCATTTATTAACAAAATTTAGATTAGAGGAGAAGGTCCATAGACGGGCTAGGGTCTAAATACGGGCTACTTGCTGAAAGGGGGGGAAGGGGGTTGTGCTCAGGTACGAGAATGGCACCAAAAGGAACATCAGGTGGTAGGAGAAGAGTAGTGATAAAATGAACTTTGTCTGTTACACAAGTGTATTGGCGCAAATTGTTTTATGGGAAAACTTGCTTTTGAAAAACTCAATACTTTTTATGGCATGTTAACATTAATTTATCTCTTTCTTGCTTATTCAGTAAATTAAATGGCTTCCACCTTATCTCAAAGTACATGAACTAAGCTTCATGCAGGGCACCTATGCTGTTAGATTTGTTTGTTTTGTAATGGCTGTGCTGAGACCAAACACTGCAAGTACCACATGGTCCAAAAACGGGCTACCATTGGTGGTCCAATAACGACCTAGCTCTTGACTTGAAAATGCAAAGATTTCAGCACTCTGGCTCATCGACCAACTGCTCAAACTTCAACATCCAAGTGGGTTAATCCATTTGATATATCTTCGATCCCCACCATTGCAAAGAATAAGCAATTGTGGATGCAAGTGCACCAAGACTTGCATCATAACTGGATCTCCTTATAGCAAATGATTGAAGAAAAGTGTGAAGCGTACAGTCTTGAACAAATGTCAAACGATTGTGAAAGTGTAATCAGTTGCCTCAGCAAAGAAAAGTAATTCAAAATTGCCAAGCAAAAAGCCCATTGGGTTAGCTCAGCAAAGAGTCGGAAGAAGACCATAGGATCCCTCCTACTGATGACTACATTGACGACAATGACGATTTCTCTGGGGGATAAACGTGGAGACGACAATGCAGCATGCAAATTCAGTAATGGACTCTTTTCAGATGTTGTCAGATTCGAAGTGTGGATTCAGTTCTACAAGTGTGAAGGTTGGGCAGAGACTGAATGTGCTGCAATGGAAAATGAAATATATCTGTAACTTCTGCAAGTAAAAAAAAGAAAGAAAAAAGGGAGTGAGGAGATTGTAAAATGTCAAGACAATAAAGTTTTTGAACAAAATTCGGTGTTCTTTAATTTATTAAGTGATAAATTTCACTTTTTATACAAGTAGCCCGTATTTGGACCACCTCTTGAAAATCAGTAATTTTACATTTTTTGTTTTTTTTAATCCTTTGATTTTGGAAAATTAAAACTGTTTATTGATGTTTTTAACCTTTATATCACCTTCATGATTGTTTAGAGAAGCAAGTGATATCAAAGTTATCCATACTGAGTGACTGGGAAAATCACAAGGGCCAAAATAAAAGTGGTAGCCCGTATGTGGACCCTCTCCTCTATATAACAGACACTTTGTGTTGTATGCCTTCAGTTGATTATTGGAAACTCTACATGGAGGTGGCATGATCACCACTAATCTAATTTCGTGCCAGACACTCCAATAGTGTCATCCATTAACTCAGTATGATCATAGTCGAAGAATAGCCAGAAGCCACACATCTAAACAAATGTGTGCATTACCTCATAATAGAGCACATGGAACTGTCCCCAATTCCTCGATTATTTTTGATGTTCTTCTCACTTCCATGTTATTTTCTATTAGTATGGGGTCTCTAAATGCAACAGAAGTTTTTGTTTCTACTACCTTTAACTTGTGAATGATAACTTTTATTTTCTTTGGGCATGAAGAAAATAAACATAAGTTGACAAAGATCAGTAAAGTATGCTCATATTCTTTAGATAAATTGAGGGTATCAGTTCCGTCTAGTACAATTACTAGTGAATCTAATATCCCCCATTTCAGCCATCAAGTTTGGCATATATTCTGCCAGCAAAAGGTTTATAATCCAGAGCACAATAAGTGCATTAATACATAATTATCCCAAACTTAGGTAAGGCCATCATTAGTTCAAATTCCACACTGTATCCCAGAGTAGAAAACTCAGTGCTATCTTTTCTGTAATTATCATTTTAAATTGCAAGATTGCTAGTTTGAATGTCTGATATTCATAAAATCCAGCTTCTTTAAAAAGCATAGATCTTTGTGGTTGTTCAGGCAGCTACAAAGTTTTCATTTCCTTCTCACAATCGTATTAAGCATGTCTCATCATGTAATGGTTGTTTGCCACAGAAAGGAAAATACACGATGAACACAATGTGTAATTAAAAACATCAATGCCCAACCCAATCCGGCATTTCTTGTAACATGAGGATAGTATGTTCTTTGTTCACAACTTACAGGGTCAACTGCTACCAGTAAAAATTTCACTGAAAGTTAAATCCCTAAAAGCAAGAGCAATTAATTAAGAGAGGCACATCAAAACTGCTTGTTGGATTCAGAAAGTTTTGTTTCTGATATAATACTGTAAAGTCAGTAAAAACTTGCCATATCATGTGAATCAGAATATCTGCTGACAGAAGTGTAAACTTCAAACTATCAATATCATATGCGCAACTTGTCATACTTATAGCTACAGATATTCCATAATAAGTAATAATAATGAACTAGTGATAGGGTTTCTATTGCTGCACATTCTGCCACTGCCTTAGTTGCCTTAACCTAACGCAGTAGTCCTACCAGGTACAGAGGATCTACAGTTTAATGTGGATTCAGAACCATGGAAGCATTCTGGCGTACTTGACATTACACAGCAAGCTTTGCCAGAGATGAAGATAGGGTTAAAGGTCTATGAAAATCCCCCCCCCCCCCCGAGACAGGGACTCAAACCAAGGATCTTTCATTTCCCAGTTAGACTGGTCCATCAGACCACTACAGATATACTTTTAACATTAGCATGTCAGTGATGCAACCTCATAATATTTTACCCATCCAAAAATCGCCCAACGTGCCTAAAGAATTTTCACTTCAAAAACTAAAAACCTAACTTAGTCCATAACCAGAAGGTTGGCATAGGAGATGTACCAAGTTATTATGTCAGAGGCAGGAAGGCCAATTCCTTTCCTCAGGGGCTTACAATTTAATGTTGAATAAGAAACTTAACATCCTGGCAAAGCTCATATAATCAAATACAAGTCCTAAAACTTCCTGGTCACCACGGGATCTGAACCCATGACCGGAGAGATAAACTTTTGGAAGTAAGTGACTAAACCACTGGGTTACCAGACCACTTTGTTTTGCAGTATACATGTGCTAAGCACTATCAAAATTGGATAAAAACTGTGGGTTTGTACGAACAATGTTGACTGAAATTAATTGAGGGGGTAAAGGAGGAGAGGATTTATGTTTTCATAAATCAAATGTAAACAGTATTTTTCTATTTGTTTTAAAGTATGCATATGCAAAGTTCTATCAAAATTGGATAATAACTGTGTGTTTGTATGAAGAACATTTAAATATATATATATATATCATTTTTATGTAGTAGATACAGGTATAAATTATACTTTCATGGATGTCCAAGTGCAACACGTCATATTTATAGCTGCAGATATACTGTTAATGTTAGCATGTAAGCAATACAAACTCATAACATTTTACCCATCCATAAAGTGTCAAACATGCATATCATACATGCAACATGTCGTAGTGTGACAGTGACTGCACTTCATAGCATGTCAGTGATGGGAAGTTGTGAACGCATAGATCTAACCCTGTCCAAACATCGGCCATTGCTTAATGTGCCTATAGAAGATTCCACTTCAAAAAATCTTGAATACATAGGCCATCACTTACAAAACTGCAGCAGCATAATTGACAATATCCACAAAACTTTCACCAACATGATTCAAAGTCAAACAATTACAACTGCTGAAAGGAATCAGGTTAAGAATTGCTGAATATCTTCTTATCAAATGACTAATGAAGTGGAGAAGAGCAACTAGAGTATTACATGTAATTCTTCTAGCAATACCCACCCAACCCTCATCACCAATGTACACCTTATACAAGTCAGAAGGTACTAATAGTATCTAAACTCAAATTACAGATGTATGTAATCATGTAACAATGAATAATACAATAAGTAAACCATCTCGAAATTTATTTTGGTGCATATCATCTTTCTGGAAGGCCAATTTGTGCATGAATTCTACAGTACTGTTACAGAGGTGTGTGAACCAAGTGTGTTAATAATTTTTTATGGTTTCTCTTTCAAATACATTCATAACTGATTACTGAGCTATCCTTCACTCTACTCCCATTTTTTTTATTTTTTAACAACCATACGTCAATCATCTGAGATAAGCAGTGATTTATTTTTCCTGTACCAAATCAAGTACCAATTACGTCTTTTCTTTCTGCAGCAAGATTGCTTTACGTACACAGTTAAAAACTGTTATTTGAATAATCCAGATTTTGTGATTAATTGGTATATGTTTTTGTGGTGTTTTAAAATACATCAAGGTGCTTAATAGAAACATGCTTATATTAAGACTGTCTCAGATAACCTGATTCTTAAGTACAAAAGTCTGATATATATTAATAAACATATGTAATTTTTTATACTATGAAATTTAAAAGTAAAATAAAATTTTAATTTTTACTGTGTTCTCCCAGAACCATGTTAAATGTATTTTGAGGATAATGCTTGATTTGCTGCAATATTTATACATAACCTGAAATAGATGTGTTTAATTTACAGTTCAGATGAACGTCACAAGTTTCTCAAAAGTTCTGTGAAAGTGGAAGTGCAAAGTCTAAAAAATGATAATCATGAACTAAAAAGTCTGAACAGTGTATATGAACCAACTACAGTTCAAATAGTGGAAGATCCTGCATTACCACAGGTAGGACGCAAAAGTTCCTGATATACTGGATAAGCTTTAACTTCATAAGAAGACACAACTTAATTGGAGATCGTTAGATATAAACTAATGAATATATTTTAGTAAGCAGATATATGAATCATAATAATCCTTCAGTTAAATCTAATAAGAATGCATCATTTGGGTTTACAATTTACAAAATTAAATTTTTGCTCATTCTAGCCAATATATTCTATGTTATTCACCACTGTACAGCTATATTACAAATATAAAGATAAATACATATTTCTTTCCAAGAAAGAAAGAAATTATATGATTTGCTATATTACTTCAAATGTTTTTGACATCTGGCACACCTATATACATGGTTTACAAACAGTAATATAGTTACAAAACTTGTGGACTACTTTAAGCATGAATTTTGCAGTACTGTTACAGAGGTATATGGACCAAGTGTGTGCATAATTTTTTCTGGTTTCCCTTTCAAATAAATTCATAACTGAGCTACTCATAACTGGTAAGCTTCAGGCTACTTTCTCCATCATAAAATATGTCTCTGTTATGATTATACACTACCCACCAGTATAGCTCAGAGAATTAAAGTACCACACACTGGTTCGGGGAGGTACTAAGGGGCTGAAAGAAATCCTGGTCTCCATGTATTGGCATCCCGCTTGTGGCTTTTAGACAATTTTTTGCAGTTATCAAGATCAATGCCAGTACAGTCTCCAATCTCTTTCTCATAAACCACACATTACACTAACAAAAATACACTTAGCACATACAGAATGTAGTTCCATGTTTTGCAGACAGATGGCAACACATCCACTTCCCCCATCCAACTATGCCAGGCATAGCAAACTGGCAGTCAGACAAAAATGCATGCCCAAGAGTACAATAGCAGACCTGACATAATGTTGTAAACTGCTCTAGAGGAGATAAAAGAGACAGACAGATAGATAGATAGATATAATTACATACTACATCTTTTTCTCTGATTCGCCAATGAAGGACCGGGTGGACACTGGCCATTTGTGTAAACAGGTGGCCAGTGTGAATAATTCTTGGGGTGAGGGGAGGGAGGGAATGAAATGATTTCTTGCCCAAAGTCTAACTGGGCCTGTAGTACCAGACCTATTGGATTGCTGGCCCTATTTGCACACGACATAATGAAAGATATTGATGCAAGTTCACAAGTAGATGCAATTTTTTTTAGATTTTCAGAAAGCCTTTGACTCTGTGCCATACAACCACCTTTTAGCGAAGCTTCGAGCGTACAGTATATTGGATCAGCTTTGTGAATGGATAAAGGATTTTGTAACTGGCCGGTCGCCGTATGTTGTCGTTGAAGGAGAAAGTTCTTCTTATCTAGATGTTACATCGATTGTACCTCAAGGAAGTGTAATAGGTTCACTTCTTTTCTTAATTTTTATAAACGATCTCGGAGACAAAGTGAAAAGCCTTTTAGATTGTTTGCTGATGATGCGGTTATTTATAGGGAAGTAAGGAATTTGGCCGATTGCTTAGAAATTCAGCGTAATCTTGATATTATTTTGGCATGGTGCCCTGAGTGGCAACTTACGCTAAATTGTAAAAAGTGCAAGACAATGAGCATAACTAACAAAAATAATCCAATTGTTCAGAAATACGAGTTAAACAATTCAGTTATTGATATGGTTGATTCTATGAAATATTTGGGAGTATCAGTACAAAGGAACATGAAATGGGACTTACACATTAATTTGTTAGTAGGTAGAGCTAATTCTAGTCTGCGATTCATAGGTCGAATATTGAAACATTGTAATGAACAAACAAAGGCGATAGCGTACAAATCTCTTGTGCATCCACATTTGGACTATTGTTGTGCCATTTGTGATCCATTTCATAAGGTGTTGATCGAAAGTATAGAGAAAGTACAGAGAAGAGCCGCTTGATTCGTGACTGCTTGCTACAGTCCTTATGAAAGCATCACAGAACTGATTAGTAGACTTGGCTGGGAGTCTCTGGAAGATAGACGACACACATTTTGTTTAAACTTATTAGTAAACATGTGTACTCCCACTTTCACTTACGAGTGTAGTGAAATACTTCGTCCACCAACCTATTTGAGCCAGAATGGCAGGAAAAATAAGATTAGAGAAATAAGGTGCCGCAATGATTCTTATATGAATTCTTTTTTTTCCCTTGTACCATTAGGGATTGGAATGCACAACAAGGAGATTAGCTTTGGTGCTGAGCACCCTCTACCACCCACAATTTTGTGACTTGCAGAGTATATATGTAGATGTAGTTGAAGTGTTGTGTTGCCATCTGTCTGCGAAACATAAAACTTTGGTGTCTGGTGTGTGTATTTTTTGTTTGTGAAATGTGTAGTCTATGTAGGGGAGATTGGGAACTGCCTCAGCATTCATGTTAATGACTGCAGGAAAGTGCCAAAAAAATTCAATCAGAACGGCCAGTACACAGGTCATGCCTGGTCCCATTCTACCTCCCTGATCCACTGTGTGGTACTCCCTGCTTCAGTGCACTGAGGCACAATGGCAGGTAATTACATACAGTAAATTTATTTATATTTAAAAAATCTACATGTGTTAAAATACTTGGCTACAGTAAACTTATTGTTCATATTTATTCACTATTTACTGTAATAGTTGAACAGTTTTCATTTTCAGATCATTGCAGCTGCCGCTGTAACATCATTTCATGTAGTTGTCGGTGTCTCACTGGCATATTCTTCTATACTTGTACCACAAATCACAGCAGAAGACAGTGAGGTACAAATCTCAATCACACAGGCATCATGGCTTGGTAATGATCTCATTTAATTCTAAGAGCAATTAATATTTTTTTCTTCAAATTTCATCAACATGAAGGTTCCCTTTGATTCATTAATGATAAAATATAAGGTTTAACCCAAAATAGGTTATAATAATCAACTTCTGAAACATTGGTGATTTTACTTTATTGCATACCACAAACAATGGTACTCATTTCATTCAGGGCGGGATAAACGTTTATTATGCACCCAATGTTAATAAGGCTATAGAAGAATTTCCTTTTTGAAGCTTGATTGATATTATCATTGAGGGCTGAAATAATCATACTAGTTAAGAAAAGCACAAAAACCAATAACTACAGTTGAAAAGTATATTACAAATACTTCCCCTGAACGGCAAAACTGAAAAATTTATTAATAATTGTAGTTATGATTATTATTCATGAAATTTTCCTGCAATGCTGCAAGTCTGGATATTCCTGTTCATGGAAACTCAGTAGGACTGTTGGAAAATGATTTGACATTAATCTGGCTTCATTTTTAAGTGTAGTCTGCAAGGTTATTCTGTAAGCAAACATCCTGTGAAAATTTGACCAAAGACCTATTTCCCTGTTTCAAACTTCAGTCACACTCATGCACTACTGGCATAGTGTCTCCCAGTACTTAGATTTATAAAATTATTTATTTAGTAAAAAAACTATTAGCACAAAATTTTCCTGTTCATAATCTCATTCAGAGAAGTGGAAAAGTCACATGAGAGAGTTAGGTGAAAAGGGGGGTGGGGGAGAGTGAAGATGTCAAGTGAGCTGTTGTACATTAAATCCTAGCATGGCATTTGAAATTAAGGGTAAAAACATACAGGTTGAGGTGAAGGGGAATATCACAGTCTTGGTAGATGACCAATCCATGTGAAACAAAAGCATTGAATGCAAAGCATGCTGAGGTGGTCACCCACTCCATCACCCTCACTATCACCATCATCACTCATTCTGATATCAATGAAATAACAAAGTATTTTGTTTCTCACATCATAGCCCAGTGCGATACTGGAGGTCTGCTTGGCTTTGACTGGTTGAACTAGATCACATGATCCAGCTTCTGCACCTGATTAGGCAGTTCAGTTTTTATATTGTACAAAGTGGTTTAGTTCCTTGCAATGATAGAAGAATTAATAAGTGTAGTATTTGCATGCCCCACTCAGTGGGATAATTGTCACAGAAATCACCACAGATTCATTTTAGAAAAGAGTACAAGAAAATATCAGTTGAACTTGGATCTATAAGTAATTGAAGTAAAAACATACTAATTTATGAGCGAATTTCTTGTTCATTTTCAAACAAATCAAAACATACATCTTCGAATCAATCTTATAGCCTTTGACTTAATTACTCTTATAAACAATTGATTTTTCCTTATTGCAAATGTTGATTTATTTAATGAATGTCATTTCATTTTTCTCATATGTGGTTGACAATGTGCTGACATTAAAAATGCTATCTCATATTTCATATAAATTATTGTGTGAAATGATAGGTACAGGTTTCTATAAACTGGACAACTAAAAAAAAAAAAAAGTAAGATTAACGTTACAAGAAAATTGGACAGTTCGAAACATGTAAATTACAACAAATTGTATACACCAATTGAAATAATTATCTAATGTTAAAGACTTGACTGAATATTCACAAAATATTCCATCAACTTGCTACAAATATCTTCTGCTCTTCTGGAAGAAGGGTTATGTAAACGTGTAGGTCTCAAACTGCATCTTGATGGAAAATAAGGAAGTCCTGAAATATCTGTACAGTATGCCTTTTTGTAAATTATTGTATTATGCAAAATGCATGAAGCCTGTATTAACATGTCAACCATATTACTATAATGCTGCTAAAAATCCTCCAATTTGCAAACAGTTATTCTTATAAGCATCTGACTTTGTGTCCAGGATTTTGCTGTAAATGATTTTAAAATCTTCTGGTGGCATTCACAGATATTCATGGTATCTGTCTGCATGATATAAATGATGTCATTCACTAAGCGTTTGTTTCTGTTCATTTTGACAGGTGGTAGGAAAAGGTTTCAAATTCCTTTACTTATTGGAGAGAATGATGAGACGATGTATCAGGGAAGTGAGGAAGCTGGGTTACAAAACTGTGGTCAGACCATTGCTTGAATAAGGTTGCATAGTATGAGACCCACATTTTGGTAGCCAAATAAAAGAGTTGGAGGGGGAGAAGAGAAGGGCTGCTAGATTTGTCTCTTGAAATTACTGGAGAACACAATCAGTAACTGATGTGATAAAGGAGCTAGAATGAGATCAATTGAAAGACAGGGGGAGGGTGAAGAGAGTCATGGGATTTTACAAGGTATATATTGGTGATGAGATGTGGAAAGCTATTGATGGAAGAATTGAGAGAAGCACATGAAAGGGAAATGATGACCATGACCACAAGCTGGCACTCAATTTCAGGCTTAAGATGGTGACCAAATTTTCTTTTTTAGGTAAAGGGGTCAGGGATAGGAATAAATTACTGAGATAAATGATGAATAAATTACCAAAAATTCTGAAAAAAAGTTAAAAATTCATAGAGGGCAAAAGTAGTGTACAAGAATGGGGGGGGGGGAGGGAGATAGGTATGTAAGGAAACTGCCATCATAATGTGCACTCCATTACAATTACATTATATTTAATAGGTGTGAACAGAACTCTGTTACTAGCGGTAGAAAGTAGCCACCACTTTATGGCCAATTTCCCAACATAATCATTATCGTTATCACTTCCATGAATCAGGCTATGCAGAGTGTAATTATAATTATAGCTGGGGTGCCCTAAATGATATGTTATCAAATTGATCATGGAAAATATCTCTTCATAATTAAGCTCTCATTAACATTCGTAAGCATCAGGAATTGGCCAGTAAACTCAATTTTATTTCCAATGAAAAGCAATGATATTTGCACTGAATTTACTAGGCTAAAAGCACTCAGACAAATCAATGAATATAATTTATACATAGGCACCATGATGAGAACACATATGTATATCCTATATGCTACAGCATTAGTTGAAAGATGACATCAAACAGTGACTCTACAGGTGTGACATAATGGCATTTATAAGGCTTACATTTACAGCTTGAAGACCTAAAATTATGTTGGAGGTCAGGGTCTGAGAAATGTGATAAAGTTGCCAAGCATGATTCTCTCACAAGACACTGTGCTTGTTGGGTGTACAGAATTCACTGCAAGGCACCGTCATAGTGGACAAAAGTCACATTACCGGCATTTGATGTTCATGTTGCCATTGGTTTTGGTATGGGTGTCAAGTGGCACCCATTCAGGAAGTTGCAGCATCACGAGGACCCCTGTGTTGCTCCGTGGTGATGGCCATGTGAGGATCAGCGATACTTGCTCATCATAGCAGATTCACTCAATGGTAGCGGAACCAGCGGAGGGCTCAAAACAATTCCGTGTGCCCATTGCCACCTCAGTTTGCACATGCAGAGAAATAAAACAAAATTAGAAGTTTATTAACAATTTCGCTGGTCTGCCATAGGCCATCCAAGATACACCTCCAAGCATTATGTAGGCAACTTTACTATTGGCCTGGAGGACCCTCATGATTTTGTTTTGTTGAATTCTACTAGGTGCCCACTTCATCGAAGCCAAACAGTGTCAGGACCCTCCACTAGCCATGGCAGGTAGAGTGGTTATAAAAAAAACTGTTTGCTTGTACTACCCTTATCTTGCAATCTTGAGCGGTCATTCTCGGTTTTTAGGTTGTTCTGTGCAAACAGGTGTCCCAAACATGTCTGCACATGCATGTAATACAGAAATAATACTGGTCCATAACTTTCTATGTATACACTAAAGGTTTTGATTTTAATGATTCTTCCTTAAATAATTACTTGTGATGGAGATCTTCCAGTGTAAAAGTGATTAGTTTTCAAGATAAACATAAAATCTGAATAATGTCAAATTTGTGACTCCTACAAAGGTTTTCAAAACTCTGGTAAATGCTAGCAATTATTCATCAACATCGACCATGACATCTATCTATATCTTCACCACAACCTGTGTGGCATTTTTTTATCCATCGACCGTGACATCGATCTTCATCGTGATCATGACCTTCACTTTCAGCACCATGTGCTCATCGTGTTTTTACCCTATTAGAAGTAATTGTGTATTAAAGAAACCCCACAAGTGATAAAAATGTTTAAAAACTATGTTGAAACAAATAAATCAAAATCAAAAGACTTAGAATGAAAAAGAGATGAATAGGTATGTCTATTATAAACTAAAATGAGAGTCCAAAAAGATGTGTCATGGTCAAGAAAAGGTAGAGAGTTAAGTGTAGTGTTGAAATGTGAAGCAAGGATTTTTATTTCATAACATCTAACACCCAAAAAAATATGAACAGGAAAAATAGTTGTTCAGTGTATAAAAAAAGAGTTGGCTTCTTCTGAGAAATACATATCATTTGATAATAATAGTAATAATAATATTTTAATGTAATAATGAAAATGAGAATGCTTTTAGGCAATAAAAATAATGGGGGATATGTAAAATAGAACCATCACTTAGCACAATACTTCAGTTTAAAACCTTATTCATGTACAGAGATAAGCCATAAGGGGAGGGATATGTGAGCACTTGAAGATTCAGTGCTTGGCTCATTACTTTCTTCATCATTTTTTATTAATATGTTAATGTGAATCACATGGAGAGGAGAATGGCATTGTTGAAGAATAATGACTGGAGGCATCTTAAGAGGAGTTTTTAATAGGAATAAACTACTAAAATAGACTGAGACCTATTCTGTTTTGGATCTGCAGCTGAGTAAATTACTAGACAGAAAAAAGAAAAGAATTTAGATTGTGCAGAATGATAGGCTCAGTAAATATATCAAGCTGATAACTTTGTGAGATATTCATTCATGGATACATGACAATAGTAGTTTCCAAGAAAGGATTCAAATGCCATACATGAGAAAAATTGTTTAATATTGTAGACGTGGATGTTTCCACCCACATAAAAAGGATTATGTACTGTTGATGCAGTTTACAAACTAGCAAACAAGTGGATCATCTTTGCTTATCAGTTCTTTCTGTTGACCAGATAAGACTAAACCAGTATTTAGATAAGATTTATTGTTAGGGGTGTAAGAAGAACCTACTCCTTACTACAGAGAATAAGAAATTGTGTATGATTAAAATGAAATGCATATTAAATGAGAGGAAGAACTCTTCATATTTTACTTTCTTACTGCAACACAGGGGAATTTATTTCCCATATTATCTATCTTCCAACAATCAATTTCAGAAGTATCTTTTCTTGTTATTATTTTTATTTTTACATTAAATATAATAAGTATATAATGAAGTGACAAAAACATAATTTTTCAGCTAGTACCATAGTGCTGCTAGTTCCAGTTGGAGCTCTCCTTAATGGTTTCCTCATGGAATCATTTGGCAGATTGAATGCCATTAAATTTGCTGCAATACCATGTGCTGTTGGTTGGGCTGTGATTGCCACTGGACAGAACTTCACAAGTTTACTCATTGGAAGAATGCTTACTGGAGTAGCAGCAGGTACATTATGGTGTAAAATTAAAATTAATTCTCCAGCCTTGCCTTAAAGTTGGAGATTAACTTTAGCACCAGCACTGATAAATGTTTCAGAACTATAAATTTGTTCATCAATATCAATCAATTTTAACCAAGATATATTGAATGCAGAGAAACAAAACTGTGATATATCTATACTCATAGCTTAGCATAGTCAATCAAAATATTAACTTCATTAATCGTTAATCCGCTACTTAAAAAGTTAACTTCGATAATTGTTAAAGCATTACATTTTTGAAAATTTAACACAAGTTAAAGTTAACCATCCAAAAGCAGATCTAATATTTACGTATTGCAATAGGTATTACTGCAAGCAATTACAAGGTGCTATGTACTGTGACGTTAATCGATAATACATCTACCCAATGTCCTGGTAATTGAATTTTTACTGAGGTTCGATGTTTTCACCAGCTTCTCAAATGCATCGGATTCTTCAAAATATACTGGAATCATGTTGGGAACGAAACTGTTTACAATACATCGGTTAGCACCAGCTTGGAAAACAATGGTGCTGGTAGCTACGATGCCAAATGTTTGATTGACGTAAACTTTTACTAGCAGATGGAGATGAAAGCAAATCAATTATGCTGCTATCTACATCAGAAGTAGCCACAGTACTTGAAGAAGACTGAATTATTTTTCTTTTTGTCCCACAAGTTTACTCTGTTTTTACTTTTCCTTCAATCTGTTCATACTTGGATATATACATCCTCGTCATATGTTGTTTAACATTATTAAGTCAAGACATGTAAGCCTTGACTTTAGAAAGTTTAGGCAAACACAGATTGTATTCATAAATCAACTGTTCTTCCAGTTGTGATTTAAATGCTGCATAATCGCATAAATGTGGCCAAGGATTTTTAATATTCTCGTTGTTATTTTTATTGTTGTTGCTTTCACTAAGGCCCTCCGCACACGGCGCGATTACCGCTCGTCGTCGGGACCACTCGTTTCATGTGTCTTGTGCGTCACGAGCATTTCACGCGAACTGGGGTTCGACAATGAAGCGATTAAAGTAGCCAGTCTGCCTGCAGAAACAGGTGGGACGGTTGCGTGCCTAGCTTTCATCTTATATATCCCTAGAAGGTTATTTTGATTTTGAAATGTCAAGTTCGAGTGAAGAAGAGGATGTAGTTATGTACTATTATTTCAAAAAATGCAAATGAGGAAGAAGAGGAAATATTGGGTGCATCCCTACATGGAGAGAAATATCTTCTGCCGAGTATTCGTTACGGCCACTGAACTAAAAGAATCAGACTCTATATTTCATGCATTCTACAGAATGTCAAAAGATTCCTATGCCGATATTGTGGTATTTGGCAACGGGAAGTACTCACGTTTCGCTTGGATTATATTTTGCCAGGGGCAACACAACAATAGGACGAATTGTAGCAGAAACCACTATTATAATTTGGGACCAGATGAATCAAGTTTTCATGTCGCTACCAACAAGGACACAATGGGAAAGCATAGCTGATCGTTTTGAATTATTATGGAATTTACCAAACTGTTTAGGTGCTCTGGACAAAAAACATATCCGTATTGAAAAAATTCCGAATAATGGTTCAAGTAATTTTAATTATAAATCATACCATTCTATAGATCTATTAGGATGTAGTGATACTGATGGCCTGTTTACTATGGTTGAGGTAGGTTATGCAGGAAGAGGGATTTTTAGAGCTTCAGCTATGAGGCACTGGTTGACTCATTCTCGACTTGGTCTTCCACTTCCTAAGAAGCTACCTCATGATGAAAATAATGATCGTCTTTTTCATTATTAATTTGTGGCTGAGGAGGCATTTCCTTTAGACGATGCCTAATGATACCTTACTCAAAACGGGTTCTTGATAATATAAAAAGGATATTCAACTACAGATTAAGCCGAGGGAGAAAAAGCATCGAATGTACTTTTGGAATGATGACAGAAAAATTTCAAGTGTTGAATACTCCGATACGTTGCCGCGATGTCAATAAGGTCATTGACACTGTGTTTTTTTTTTTTGTTTTTTTTTAACTGCGTAACGTCTCCTATAACAACTAGGTCTTTAGAGACGGGAAAGGATGGGGGGGCAAGGAATGGGACGGAAGGAATTCGGCCATGGCCTTTTGAAGGAAGCATTCCGGAATTCACCTGGAGTGATCTGGGGAAACCATGGAAAACCCAAATCTGGATGCCCGGACGGGGATTCGAACCGCCGCGCCGTCCTCCCGAATGCGAGGCCAGAACGCTAGCCGCTACACCACCAAGCTCGGTTTGGCACTGTGAAAGCTCCGTGTGAACTACATAACTACGTCAGAAAAAAGAGAAGGAATCCAATACACAGCACAATATGATGACAATTGGAACTTAAATGCTACTGCAAACAATATTATTTCCATACCCTCAGCTCCACATCCAGTAATAAACGATCAATCAACAGCTAATTCTTTGAGAGACTATTTAGCAAAGTATTTGTCACTCCACAGGCTTCACTACCGTGGGAAAGGGAATACTGGTATTAAAATAATAGTATGTACAATTCATTTCTCATGTTCAGTTTATTTTTTATTTTTCACGTAATTTTTCTTGATTATAATGCCTGTTAAACATGAATTGAAATAAAACGATAGTAAAAATGAACCATTAAAACAAATAAAAAATAAAATATCTTATTACATACCTGTTAACTTTACTGCCATTGCAACTTCGTTCCATGCTCTTTCAGTGCAGTCCTTTCTCGAATACCCGGCAAGCGTATAATTATACAGAACAGGCTGTTTCTCTACTTCACTGACAAAGAAAATGTTAAAAGCCTCCATCGTCCCACTCGTCTCACTCGTCTGGCGCGTCTCGTGCGTCACGCACGAACTTCCAAACTGATCGCACGAGACGCACGCCGCTCGAGACGAGTTCACGCTGAGTACGAATCGCACGGGAATCGCCCCGTTGGCGGCTCCCCACAGCCTTCCGTAAGAAGTTCGGACGCGACGAGTACGAGACAAGTCCGCATCGCTTGGCAGACGCGCCGTGTGCGGAGGGCCTAACAGATTCAAGAGCTTCAGTTGCCATGATGTAATTGCGTAACGAATGTCAGTTTAAATTATTTCACTAACAAACATTAAACAAATACCAACTAAAAAGAGATATATTCCTAGCAATAAAAAAGTTAGAATAAAAAAAATATCAAAACCAATCACTGATCGAAGTAGAAACAAGCAAGCCTTGGTAGCGTGGGGGCTAGAGTGTTAGCTCCACGTGGCGAAGGTCGCCGGTTCGACTCTGGCTGAGAGCATGGGTGTTTAGTGAATGTGTTGTGTGTGTATATGTCATGTCCATCCTGTTGTGTCTAGAGCCACTTGAAAATTAATGCACAAAGGAGAAACTGAAAACACTGGACGATTCGAAATACAGTTGAGCTGGCTGTATACCATTTTTTTTAATAAGAAAAAGAAGTAGAGACGAGTAGTGAGCGTCGGTTTGCAGACGTAAAATAGAAACGCTCCATAACTCTAGCTTTGCTGCCAACATCCACACCATGCCTAGCATAACAGTTGTATGTGCATCACACTCACACGTCATATTACCAAATCCGTTCGCTATCCGACTCACCGAACGTAAGAGCGTGGCACGGCACACAAATCAAACAAACCAAATGACATGAACTACCAATGTAATGGGCTAAAGTTAATGGAAGTTCAATTTAACAGAAGTTAAGAAGACCATTAATGATTTTTTAGGTTAACTTTTATACAATTTTTTTAACTTCGTTAATTAACGATTAATGGATTAATTGTTTTCTACCCAGCTGTATCTATACTTATAATGTGTATGTATAATAAAACTGTAATGAGGAATACATCTGTATCAAGTGAATTGCATTTACTATCAATAACTTAATAATCTACAGAGAAAGAATGTACCATTCCTTTTTTTTTTTTTAAAAAAAAGTATCTGGCTACAAATGGACGAATAGGATTCACAGAAATACTGGAAAATATAGCATTTTTCCTTTTGATGTGATGTTAAAATAATCAGAAATTTATTAAAATAGTGTCAGCTTTTTGTTGAATGTGAGTCATGCAGAAACTACTAATCAGATTTTGATGAAGTTTCATTTAATGTATAGCTCATGATCTCGCACGTAAAAAAGGGTATGATTGATGTTGATGTGATATCAAAAAGCTTATATTTTTTAAAGAAAACTGTGTCAGTTTCATCAGTGATTCATTCATAAACTACTGGTCAGATTTTGTTGGGGTTCCAATTAATGTATAGTGTATGGACCTGCAAGTAAAATGGGGTGTGAAAAAAATGAGAAATTTTGGATAATTCTTTGTTGAATGTGAGTCATGCAAAAACTACTAATTTGGTTTTGATGAGGTTTCAATTAATGTGTAACCTGTGATCCCGAAGATATATTAGGGTATGTTTCAGTTTGATGTGGCATCATTAATTGATAAGTTTAGGATATTTCTTCATTGAACCCGATTGATTATTTTTTGTTGAAGGTTAAACATGCATAAACTACTGGTTGGATTTTGATGGCATTTCTAGTAATGTACAGGCCATGCTTCTGAAGGTAAAATGGGATATATTTCCTGTAGGTATGAGATTGAAAAATGAGAAATTTAAGATAAGTTTTTGTTGAAGGTGGTTCATACAAAATCTATTGGTCGATTTTTTATAAAGTAAAATACTGCAGATAAAATACTAAATGATTCATTTTGATGTGATGTCATAGAGCTAATAAATTTAAGATATTTTTTCCATGAACATGATTTACAAAAAAAAAAAACGACTGGTAAGATTTTATTGGATTTTGGTTAATGTATCACCCGTCGTTCCATAGGTAAAATATGGTATGTTTCACTTTGATGATGAATTAAAATAAGAGCCCACATATTACTAACCAATTAAAGACACATTACTTACTGCAGTAAAAATGTTTATTGTGATTTCATTAAATATATTGTTCAGAGGAATGAAGTTACAGTTTGTCGCAGAGACCATTCTTGCTAATTGATTTTGCATTCAATGAGCAACAGGAGCCTCAATTCATGTAGTTCAACACCAGTTGGTTTAAAAGGGTAATATGTATGATAACAGCCCATGCAAACAAAATTGCAGGCAACTGTTAGTGTGAAAATAAAGGTGAACCTCGTACCACTATTCCGAGTGTACATTTTTTCCGATTCGTCCACCAAGGACATTGTGAATACTGATCATGAGAGATGGGGAAGGACTGAGGTCCTGTCTGAAGTATAAACAGGCCTGTTAGGCCCAGTGTACCTAATCTATTGGAGGAAAATCTTGTGTTGTCATCTGTCTGGAAAATATGTAACGTTGTGTTATTGGTGATTAATGAATTTTTTTGTGAAATGTGTTGTTTATGGGTGGAGATTCGCCTAAATGATTGTGGGAAACTGCATAAAAATTCAATCAGGACAGTGGGTACATGGGGTCTGGGGCTAGTGTCCAGTCCCGTTATACTTTCCTGATCCAGTGTGTGGTGCCTCAGCATACTGTGCCATACCGGTCAGTCTCTGTGTGTTATTATATAGTTTCAAACTGTTGTTGTTATTAATTGTGATGGTGTTCCTTCCCAGTGACAATTTACATATACATCTACTGAAAGCATTTTGCATATTTTTGCATTAAATTCTTTCACTTTTGAGGTAAACTGCTTAGCATCTCCAATTATAAATTATTTCAGTTCTTGACTCACTTATTTCAAAATGAAAACTGTCCAGCTCCTTCATGCCTAAAATAAGGCTCTACCTTTTCCAAAAAATTAGAATTGTAATCAGAAATAATGTTGCTAAATTTCTCGGAAAATTTTTAAATGTGTGTAGAGAATGATGATCACCAAATTTTAAAGATATATCACATTTTATGTTTTGCTACCATCATCACCAAAGTTAATAAATTTTTTTTAAGAGGACAGTACCCAATCCTGGACTTATTAGCAATGTATGACTTATATGTACTGAATTTCATGGACTATAAGGTGCACTTCGTTCTTCAAAAATTGCCTCTAAAATTCAGGTACATCTTATATTCGAAATTAATATAAAAATATCCAGTGTTTGATTCAAAATTCCCGGCAGTCTTAGAAATGGCCATATATTCGAAACCTATCTCTATCTGGAAATATTGTATACAACTGTCAGCAGCAGTGCACCAGTGCGACGAACATGAGTAGTGGGGATTCACAAGCTTCCTAACACCGTCTCCCTCCAGCCCCGCCATCACAAATTGTTTATCCTATGATGTATCTAGAGTGCAAGTGACCTTGATTTGAAAGTGATTTGTGTTATCAGTAACAGTACAATATTTTTGTTAGTACCTAGTTTTGCAATGGAAAATAATAAAGGAATTCGTATGATATGGGCTATAAATTGAAAGTAACAGCATATAGTCTACAGAAGAGCATGGAAACAGAGCAGCTGACCAGCATTTCAGCCCTCCACCAACAGAAAAAAACCATTCGCATTTGGCAGGCTAGTAAAGAAGAACTGAAAAAAATGAGGAAGACTATGTGCAAATAGAGGGCTGAATGCAAAATGGACAAAACTAGAAGATGGAATTTTGAAATAAAAACAAGTACACCATAAAAATGACATTGGAATTAATACAAAAATGATTCAAATACATGCTTGTAAGCTAGCACTACAGTGGAACTTAACAGACTTTAAGGTTGGAGTCGGTTGGTGCAACTGGTCTATGAAGTATCATGGACTTAGCATGCGAACCAAAACCAAAATATCTCAGAAAATGCCACAAGAGTACGCGCTTTATTATTCATCATTGAAAGAAAACCAGTGTGGAACTAAGCCAAATAGTGAATATGGACGAAACTCCTCTGACATTTGAGGTGCCGAGTAACAGAACTGTTGCCATGAAAGATGCTAAAACTGTAACTATAAAAACAAGTGGACATAAAAAAAATGCACTACAGTGTTGTCCTATCATTTTGTGCTAATAGTACTAAACTTGATCCAATTATCATTTTCAAGTGCAAAACAATGCAAAATCCTTCTGAAATACTACTGCCAGGTGGTGTCGTTCACGTACATGACAAGGGTTGGATAGACAAGACTGGTATGAAATTATGGATTAACAGAGTGAGTGAGAGAAGGAAGGGTGCTATACTGAAAAAGAGTTCTCTTCTTGTGCTAGATCAGTTTATTAGTTATGTGAAAAATTCTGTAAAAAAGAAATTGAGACAGGGAAATACAGTGCTTGCTGTTACTCCAGGAGGGCCTACTTCACAATTGCAACCTCTTGATGTCTCGATAAATAAACCATTTAAAGTGTATATGAGAGAGAAATGGAACAAATGGATAATGGATGAAACCCAACATGAAGTCACGCTTATGGCAGCTTTAAAATGACCTACAATCAAACAAGTGTGTCAGTGGATAAAACAGTCATGGTCTAGAGTGAGAGAAGATATTATTGTTAAATCTGTCAAGAAGTGTGGCACAAGTAATGCTCTCAATGAAAGTGAAGACCATATTATATATGAAGAGGACAATGATGACGATGAAGAGGAAGAAAAAGTTCAGATGACAATATTCAGGGATTTTAAAGGTCAATTCGGTTTTATAAACTAATATTTTTTTTTTTTGCCTAACTTTGCAATCTAATAATGATAATGGTAAAAATATTGTATTACAAAAAATTGCTTAAAAATTAAGGTGCATCTTATAGTCTGTAGCATCTGTAGTCCATAAAATATAGTACACACTTCTCTCTTTACCCAGCTTCTGTCTTCCAGTGACTCCAAATCCAGTCCTTTTAACACATTATTTACTGTGTGAAAGAAAAATAAAGTTTTTTATGATTATGTAATGGATGGGAAACATGCTTATTGTTGAAGGCATGAAATATGAAAATTTTGCTTTTAATTTTATAACTTCAGAAGGGCAGGACAAATTGGAGAGGTGATAGAGGAAGAATTCAAAGGACTGTATCTACTAGGAAGGGTTATAAGCAATTCTGTTGAAGAAACAAGGAACAAAACCTTGGTCAAGTGATTTATTGGGTAAGGTGGGATAGTATTGGACAAATAATATGGGTATAAAATTTAAGAGGGCACAGAGGTGGGCAGTTAGGACTCATTTGTGGAAATCCCAGCAGTTTCCACAAATTATATGAATTTCCTTTGCTTTTCACATGTTTGTTGCTACTAAAAATCTATGTAAACAAGTTTAATTTGTTTACATTTGAGGTTAGGTCAGAATTAGAGTTATAGGGTGTTAAATTTCATTGTAATTGTTTAAAAAGTTCTTTTGATATCATTTGTTTGTTTTTGTTGTAAGTCTTGTAGTTGATAAGTGTTTTAATTCACATTTTGGAAAAGATTCGAGTGATCTACATAGTATTTGTTTAGCATTTTACTTAGAATCCTATATTTACTTTTCTTGAAACACAAGTAGTTAATTAAAAGTAAGTGTTTTAAAGTTTTTTTCTCCTAAATTCTTAAGTTTTTAAAGTAGTTTAAAAAAGTAAACGTTTTAAAGTTTTTATTCTCCTAAGTTATTAAGTTTTTCTCAAAGTATCATAATGGATATAATGGATACTAAGTGTGGAAATTGCCAAAGACCAGTAAGAGAAGGAGTGACATGCCGGGACTGTGGGCACTGGTTTCACTTGAGGTGCACTGGTGTTACTAACAGTGATTCTTGTGTCAGTATTGCCTGGGACTGTCACTCCTGCAGAATTAATGATCAGGAGCAGCGGATTCTGAAGCTCCAGTCATATCTGGCATCTGCAGAAAGGGATTTAAAGGCCCTGAAGGCAGAAAACTCTGTTCTTAGGCTTAGGCAGAACAGTGAATGGAGGGAAGTCAGCTCTGGCAGGAGAGGTAGGAGATGATGTCTGTCTGATAGTTTCCAGCTGGAGACATCCAATGTGTTTTGGCCATTGGAGGATCTAGATGGTGACTTTGAGGACCGTCAAGTTGCACTGAATTATCTGGGATCTTGTAAAGTAAAAGGGAGAACTTTTCAGGGGGTATCTAAACGTAGGAAGGTACTGTTACTTGGAAGCAGTCATAGGAGGGGGAATCAGTGAGATGGTACAGTCCGACTTAGGGGCCAGATTATGTAGTCTGCAGTATTTTCAAACCAAATGCAGATCTTGGAAGTGTTGTAGCAAATGTGAAGACTTAGGGAAAGGTTTCTCAAAGGAGGATTGTATTGTAATTGTAGAGGGACCAGGAAATAGTCTTGATCAGGACCTCAATTATTCAATTGAGGAAGACATTGCTCACATTTCCAGGAACACACGTCAGATGAATGTGGGACTTGTGGGTTTGCTTGAGTGTTATGATAAACCCTGCCCATCTCTAAAGACCTCACTGTTAAGAGAAATTAAGCAGTTAAAAAAAAAGATAAACCCTGGATGTAGCATAACATTAGGCATAGAAATGCATCATTGGAAAGGGTTCTCTGGCAGCCAGCAAATTCACACATTGGTCTGTTAGATGTGGCCTGCATTGGTAGGGACAGTTATACTTGCCATGGACTCCATCTGAATTTCAGAGGTAAAAGGAAGCTTTCGCTTCTTATTGCTGATGAGATCAGGGGATGCCAGGTGAGTGAAGGAGGTATTCCCATTATAAGTGATGTTAAGTCGCGGCCTTTTTTAGGGTAAATAAAATAGATGTATTAAGATGTCTAAAATAAATTAATGTCTCTGATGATCAAAACTTATTGACATTAGAAATTCCAACTGACATACCAGTATGTACTAATAAAGTAAACAAGTCATTGAATCAAATTGTTCAGACCACCATTCTCCATCGAAATCTAAGAGGAATATTTCATAAAATTGATGACATTACTTTATGCATAGAAGAGATACAAAATTCCAGAAATTTTAATGTAGATGTTTTGTGCATATCTGAACATCATTTGTCTGACACAGGAATATCTAAGCTGTCCATCCCAAATTATAAACTAAGTTCTCATTTCTGTAGATTTAAAATGGAGAAGGGGGCAGTTGCCATTTTTGTTAAAAATAATATTCAATGCAACAGTGTAGGTGTAAGTAAGTTATTTTATGGAATAACATTTTGAATGCTGTGTTACTAAACTAGAATATGGTAAGGAAGAGCTCATAGTAATAGCAATTTACAGGGCCCCTTCAGGAAATTTTGGACTGTTTTTATCTCAGTTAGAGCCTTTGCTACTATATTTCTAAAATAACAAACAAATAGTTTTATGTGGAGATTTTAATGTTGAGTTTCTCAATCACAGGAATGAGAGGCCAGATATGGAAGCCTTGATGATGTCTTTTAATTTAACGACACTTGTAAATTTCCCTACTAGAATACAAAATAATAGCAGGACTGCAATAAATAATTTTTGTGGATATTTCTCAGTACAGTAATTACAACATTCTTCCAGTAATAAATGGTATCTCAGATCATGATGCCCAGCTGTTATGTATCAAGTCCAGAAACACTCTGAAACAGATTAAGAAAAGCTGGGTATATAGAAGAAATATCAATGAAAACAATATAAAATATGTCATAGATTCCTTAAATAACGAACAATGGTCAGAAGTGTACAATGCACAAGGTGTTAATGAAAAATTTGATTCCTTTCTCAATATATTTCTAACTCATTTCAAAGGAAGTTTTTAAAAAAAGGAAAGTTTTCAATACACCAAACAATGAACTTGGTAAGGGATGGATAACAAAGGGTATTAGAGTATCTTGTAAAACAAAAAGAGACCTGTACTTAAAAGTAAGAGAATCAGATAACTATACACTGAAAGCTCATTATAAACTTCATTCTAAAATACTAATAAATGTAATCAGAGAAAATAGAGAACTCAGGCAATAAGATGAAAACTATATGGAACATAATAAAAACTGAAACAGGAAAATCTGTAAATCACTCTAAAGACATAAAAATAGAACAAAATGGATCTGTTCATACTAAAGTAGGGAAGTTTGGAAATATTTAACAAACATTTTGCTTCAGTTGTAGAGAAATCAGGCATAGAAAAGCAATCCCCACATAGTGCCCTAAGGCTTCTTCAGACTGCTTTCCCACATAGATTTGTGGAAATTTAACTGCCACCAGTAACAGTCTCAGAAATAAATAAAGTCATAAAACAATTAAAACCTAAAAATTCTTCCAGCTCTGACAATATTTCAAGTAAATTGCTGAAAAGATGTTCAGATTGTATCAATCATGTACTTACCCAAATTTGTAATGAATCCTTCATGCTAGGTGTATTTCCAAATAGACTAAAATAGGCAGTTGTAAAACCGTTGTTTAAAAAAGGAGAAGCAACATGTGTAGATAACTATCGTTCCATTTCATTACTTTCAGGAGTCTCAAAGATTTTTTGAAAAAGTCATGTAGAGTAATAAAATATATTACACAAAATAATATCCTCATTAAATCACAATTTGGGTTCCAAAAAGAATCATCTATAGAAATGGCTATATACTCATTTTTAAATAACACATTTGAGGAACTGAGTAATAAAATGAGCCCTGTAGGAATATTTTGTGATCTTGCAAAAGCATTTGACTGTGTAAATCATGAATTACTTTTGAAGAAAATGGAATACTATGGTATTTATGGAACCGCAGGTAAATGGTTTAAATCATACATGGAAAGTCGAATGCAAAAAGTTTCCATTTTTTATTCTAAAATAAGTAAAGATGCTTCATCAGACTGGGAGAAAATAAAACATTGAATTCCACAAGGTTCTTCTGTCCTAGGACCCCTCCTCTTTTTGTTGTACATCAATGACCTTCCTGGAAACTTATCTGACAAAGTTGAGACTGCTTTATTTGCAGATGACACTAACCTGACTGTGAGAAAAACACCAAATAGCAATCTAGAATTTAATGTAAATGAAGTACTTGGTGAAGTAGCAAATTGGTTTAAGGCAAATTCATTAAAATTAAATTTTGAAAAAAACACATTATATTAGGTTTAAAACAAAAAATTATGCATATCCAGAATTACTAGTAAGCTATAAAAATAACACAATATTAGAAACAAATAGTAAAAAATTCCTTGGTATTAAACTAGATGAGAAACTCTGTTGGCACGAACATATCACTTCACTTTCCAATACCAACACTTTCTCTAACAGCAGATCTAGAATTAACAAAACAGATGTACTCCTCATACATTCATTCAGTGATGCCATATGGCATAATTTTTTGGGGAAATTCTTCACAAAGTAAAAAAGTTTTCATAACACAGGAAAGAGTTATTAGGATGTTGTGTAGGGTAAAACCAAGAACTTCTTGCAGACAACTTTTAAAAAAAGTCAATATCCTTACAATGACTTCTCAGTATATATATTCTCTTATGTGCTTTGTCATAGATCATTTTAACCTGCTTACTTCTAATTCACAGGTACACAATTTCAATAAAAGAAACAGAAATAACTTGCACAAAACACAAACATCTCTGTCAGTAGTACAAAGAGGAGTTAATTATTCTGGTATACATCTGTTAAATAAACTTCCCAATAGTATAATACAGTTTGCAGATAATAAAGATATATTTAAAGAAAATCAGTGAGATTATCTTATTGGCAACTCCTTCTACTCCATTCAAGAATTGAACAAAATGATTAATTGTATTCAATATGACTTCTGCAAAATTCAGTTGTAAAAATCAATGTTTATTTTTAATCTGTTTATTTGTCTTTGTAACATATAATTGTTTATACTATTATTATGACTCATATTGTATGTATTTGTATTAACCAAGACATGTTTCACATCCCAGAGGATCCATGAAACAAGATTAATAAATATATTAAAAATTACTGACAGTAAGTATTGATTGATAATGCAGGTTTATATTATGAAGGTTTCTTGGATTG
Source organism: Vandiemenella viatica (assembly GCA_031002005.1). Classification (NCBI taxonomy): domain Eukaryota; kingdom Metazoa; phylum Arthropoda; class Insecta; order Orthoptera; family Morabidae; genus Vandiemenella; species Vandiemenella viatica. Next base: position 367,881,682 of record CM061921.1, read on the forward strand.
CAGGAATGGGAACAAGCCCAGCTGTTGTTTATGCAACTGAAATTGGAAAGCCAGAGATCAGAGGAGCATTAACAGCTGCCGGCCCAGCTCTTGCTTCATTAGGTATGTATCTAAACTTGTTTAATAAAGAACAGGTTTTATTTATTAGTATGGGAATACTTATTGTAGTATTCTTAATGCAAGTGCTGCTATAACTTTTGACAAATTTTTAAAAACTTTTCTACTCATCTGATGATAAGTACAATAACTTGTTCTCGACTAACCTCTGCTATATTAGAAGCAAATTCATTATAGCTACACCACCCTAATAAAATGAAAAGTAGCTATGCAAAGTTAAGCCACCATTACCTGCAGTCTATTATTTGTTAAATGAAAGAGAAAATTTTGAATTACTTTTCAAATATTATTGCAGAGTATACGTAAGGGTCATAACTATGATATTAATCTGGTTATAGGTCACATAGTAGTTGAGCAATAAATTTTCTGATATTGTTGCTAGCAAAAATAACTGAACAAAATATAATGTGAAACATTGCTAGGAAATGGACCCGTTAACGCCTTTCTTTGAAAGATTAAGTAGTAATATGAAAAAAAATAGAAATTAGCTGATCGTTTTTTTAATAATATTTTCAGTATTCAAAAATGGCTAAAATTCAGTAAATCAAATTGAAGGCTATGTTAGAGAAAGTTATAATTGCTACCAAATATGATTGCAAGAATGGGTAGACAGATAACCATGAAAAATTAAAATTTTTAGTGTGAAAATTTCAGCTGCTGAAGAACATGTGAGTATAGGAGAGAATTGAAAGGAACCAATAGATATTTTTAAATTAAAAACAGAAAATCAAACAAAAATTAGGAAATGAATCAAAAATCATATGATTAAAACTACATATAAAAATAATCTACATATTCCTTATTCTCATAAAGGGCAACAAACAAATATTAAGACATAAATGTTGTAGCAACATCACCTGTTGCCAGTGATGGAATGTGAAACAAGGGCAAATACTGGATAAGTGGGTTGCTAAGGAGGGAACACAATCTGAGCTAAGAAGAGAGTGAGAAATGTCTCCAATTGAGACCATTTGGGGAAGGTAATGTTTCTATGGGTGGTAAGTACCCATTGTTTGAGTCTATAGGAACTGAAACAGTGAAGTAGCAGCTGAAATTAGACAAATGTGTGCTACACAAGGGTGGCTCAATGTGCTGAGGTATTGCACACTGGATTGGGGAGGTACCACAGGGCTGAGCACACCTGCATACTGGCCTTCCTGATTACAGTTTTTAAGCAGTTTCCCTGTGGTCATCTAGGCAAATGCTGGGATGGTATCCTCATAAATTACACATCTCACAAACAAAAAAATACATTTTGTAAGGTATCCCTCATTCTATTTTCAATATTTGGTTAGAATCGGGCCGAGTTTTGGGTTAACTGTAGTATCCGGTACCACACTTTAAATCAAGTTAACAGCATTTCTGGTATAATAAAGTGAATAAATAACCCATAAACAATGTAAATAATACCTAAACTGCATTAAATCAACGATATTTCTATAGGAAATAGGTAATCTCATGTAGAAGCAAGATCATAATAACAGATACTAACATTGGTTGGCGAGATATTTTGAACCGATTTAAGCGAAGTAAATGTTGAATAATTGCAAATAATATGCATAAATAAACCTTTTATCATGTCTAAGACACATTATTCCAGAGATAAATAAGTAATATCCATACATGAAAAATTTAACCATAAAAATCTTGACAGATATCAGTTTTGGTATTTTTGAAGTGAATTTCACACAGTAAAGGCAATCAAGAACCTATAATACACAGGCCTAGACGCACTATAACCATAACTCCACATTTAAATACCGTTTAGTAGGTAATTTTAAAGAAATAAACTGGATGATAAAATAACAGTCTGAAGTAAAAATGAAAATAATTCATTGTAATGTAATATGACCATGTTGAGGCCCCAAAAGCAGCAATAATAATTCCTGAGATAGCCTAGTAGATAAATTAACAGGTTTCTGATAGTTTTAAAGCATCTAATAACCACAAGAAGTAATTATATTGGATTTTTAATACTCATTTTGCTTAAACAGTTCACATACATAATCTTGGTCTTTTAAGTAGTTTCAAGACTTTAAAAGTAGAAAAACAAGCAGTAAATAAAATAATCTTTCAATTTTAATAGGTTTTAAATAGTTTCAGTCCGTAGAATATGAAATATCAGTGAGTAAATAGACGCCGGTAAATCGATCAATTTGTCCAACTTTTAGGAATGAATTCCACCACTTTAAAGCCATTTCAAGAGCACTAATGACATTTAAATACTAGCTAACACACACATAATTGATTTTTTAAATACATTTGAGGACATTTCACTAACCTGTTTTATGTTAATCCAATCGTAAAGTAACTGGCTATAATCACTGCACATAGAAAATGTTTCTACACCAATTGTAAACACTGCCACACAAAATAAAGTAGGGAATAAATTGAAACAACCATAAAGCAAAATAAATTCATCTAAAACAGGAGGTTTCCAGCACTCTAAGTAATTTTAAACTTAAAATGAACACGTAAAATTGAACACCCAGTTCTAGCAATTTTTTACTCAAAAACCTACTTGAATTCCGGGATATAAAATAGTTTGCCGTGCCAATCCATTCCTTTAGCTCCACACATATTAATTTCAAGTCATTTAAAGCCATAGCACCGACATTATAGGTTTCGTAAGTTCACACTGCATAAAACACACGTGTAAATCACTAAATATTTTATGGTACCCCAGGTATGGCACTTACAAAGATAAAATAAACTCCAGAATAAGCAGTTGAATGCAGGCTTTACGGTGATAATTTTTCCGGCTCGCTAATCCATAAACTTTCGGAGTTATAAATAAAAACATAAATTATAGTTGCATTTGATTGTTAAAATTAATCAGTTTACCTTATCTCAACAAATTTAAACAAAGTTCACATGGAGAGACAGTCTAAAATCAGGAATAATATTTTAAACATAATTTCGAGAGAATTACTAAAGCCGATTTTATAAGAATATAATTGAACACTGACTTAAGTGGTAGGCAAACTAACACATCCATATTTGGTAATTTGTTGAAGACCAATGTACCACGTGACCTCAAGTTAATATAAGGCAACTAAGAGGCGGGAAGTTGGTCGGCCGTCTGCAGTGTCATTAGTAACTCGGTGGTGAACGCACGTCGGGTGAGCTCCGCTCGGTCTGGCGGAACGGGCTGGTCCATGAACCAACCGGTGACGAAGGAACGCGAGAAACAGCAGCCATGTTGTAGTTTTGTGGTGAACATTTACTAACCAAGCAACTATTCAGTTACATTCAGTTTTTGGGGGTTTTAAAGGTCGCGTTGCTCTGGAATCTCAACTTGTAATTTTTGGAGACGATTTCAATCCGATTGCCTGTGCTAACAGTGTTTTATAACATTCATGTGAAAATTTGGAAGAATATATGACTTTTTGATTTCGACTTGAGGTTTTTATTTCGTAGCATACTACCTTTCTTGCAGAAGGTTAAGCCTGCAAGTGGCGACTGTGGTCATCTGAACTGTTAGCAATAGAAAATACTACACGGTTTCATAACTTTAGAATTTCTTGGAAGACATCTGGTTCAGGTGATATTAGCTGTTATCAACCCCCGGAGCAGCTTTGTCCCTGACAATTTGTTTTACAGAATACAAAAAGTTACATGTTTTGCAGATATATGGCAACACAAGATTTCCTCCAATAGATTAAGCATTCTGGGTCTAACAGGACAGGTTAGATATCATGCAGTAACTCAGTTACTCCCCCTCCCCCCCCCCCCAATCAATCATGATTCGCACTGACTACCAGTGTGTATGTAGTTCTTATTGGAGGAAAAATAATATACATGTGGTTATTTTATTATGGTTGTCATCATTTCCCGCTTTTCGATTTCCGTTGTTTTTGGTCCCACCATTTGTATTCCTTCAGTATTCTGTTTTACGTGGCTTCTTCTATCTCATTGTTCCATTTTCTCAGAGGTCTTGCTTGTTTCTATCCTTTTCTGAATATCTGGTATCTCTCATTTTCTGAAGGTGACCAAATCCTGAAAGAAATTTTACTTCTATAGTGTCTATAATGGTGCTTTACACATAAATGTTTTTTCTAATTGTGACATTTCTAATGTGTTCTAATATGATGTGCAGATACTGCATCTCCAGAAATGCATTTCAAGGGACAATGTTCTTTTTTCAAACATACCAAATTGCAGCAATACCTACACTTTGACAGTTGCCATCCAGTCCACACCAGATGTTCCCTTCCCTATAGTATTTCCATCTGTGGCAGATGCATCTATTCTGGTGAAGAATTTCTCTCCTGGTACTCCCAAAACTTATCTAAAGCCCTCATTTTCCATTGCTACCCTATTGTTCTTGTGCCAAAACAAATTTCCCATGCTGTCACCAGCCCTACACATAACTACTCCCGCCCTGCACCTCAAAAACCAACCATAACTTTGTATTTGTCATGCAGTTCTCTCCTGGTCTTGAGTCCATTGATCAATTTTTTCAACATGACTTTCTTAGCTTCTTTTCAGAAATGTGCACCCTTCTCCCTAAAATTCTATCCACTGTTTCCTACACATGTTTTAGTGGACTATCCAGTCTCAAGAACATCTTGTTCCACAGATAAATTTCTTCCCATTCTACAAAACCAATACTTGGATCTTTTCCTTGCAGCAGACTTCACTGCAAAACCTCAGCAAGCACTCACCTACTATGACTTACTCCAAACCTAAAACAGAGGAATCTTTCTCCATCATTGGACACGCTACTTATTCCACAACACACATCATACACCAACTAACTTACCATCACTGCACAAGTTCATACATAGGCCTCGGCCTCATTTTAAACCAACTCTCAGACAGAATTAATGGAACCAGACAAACAGTTCACGCCTACAACGTATACATTGCAGTAGCAGAACATGACAATACCCACAACACTAAAAACCTCAACATCAACCTCAATAACTCCTTTATAGTGAGAGCAGTCAGAGTTTTCCCAGAAACTCCAACTGCGTCTGAACTTCAGAGATGGGAACTTGCATACCAAAATATTCTTTATACCAGATATCCTCCAGGCTTCGATCACCAATAGCATCTTACCAATAAACCCATCGCTTATTGTTTATTTATGAGTAATTTTAACAAAATTATATAAATTTATTTACTGTTGTCTTTTCCACTATTCCATTAGCACAATTTACATTTTTATATTTATTCATATCAACTTTGACATTTCAACACAGTGTGCAACATGAATATCTACATATGTATAATATTTTAGTCATTTAGAGTTATTGACAGTTCACGCTAGCTTCTCATGCAGTAAGTCATGGTGTGTGCACATCTCCCTTGCCAAATGGCCCAAACCTACTTACATGAAAAAGTTTTAAACCAAAACATTATATGTTTGTATTTGTCCCGTGTCTTGTAAACTCATCACAAATCTCCAGCCTTCCAATTTGGCAAATGATGGGTTGATTACCCTAATCTTTTTTTTATTTTTGAAAGAATGAATATAAAAGATGTTGCAATGCTGAATGTTTGAATAAAATATACTTCTTATAGATCAAACCTTTTAAGTTTGTACAACTTATATCACTCATATATTAAAATTTTCAGTATATTGGTTGCAATAAAAGCAATTAAAAGTAAAATTTAATCATTTTTAAGCTTTTCTAGATTTTTAAAAAGTTAGAAATTATGTTAAATAAAATTTCACACTTTTCGCAGGCTTTATTATTGGTAAAAAAAAATAGCACATATTTGTCTCTTTTTTTTTCGGGGTTTGCACTGCATTTTTTTTATTGATTGGAGATTTTAATAGAAATCATCTTGACAATTTGTATGTTAAAACAATATCAAAATTATTCAGCTCTAACCAAACATTTTCTAATTGGGATAGTGAACCACAGTTTCATTACAAATAATTTTATTTTATAGATACCTCTAAATTCTGTCAAACCATAAAGTTAATTATAAATTCCCCTAATGTTTGCTTACTCACTGGTAGAGTTTTAGTATCAGATAGCTGTAAGAACATCACAGTCTCATTGTAGTGATCTATGAATTACGAATTTGCAAATACACTTCAAAATTTTCTCTGTTTTTTAGTTTATGAGGGAAGCCCTTATCATCCAAAACAGTAACATAATAAATTACTTTCAATGACAGAATTTGAAAGCTACTGTTCCCTACACCAAAAAAAGCAACTGTGATGTTAGAAAAATGATGTCAATAAGGTAGACCTGTACATCTGGTAATAAAATATTATATAACTCAAAAGGAAATTTAAGTTCCATAAACAGTCATTTTGTGCAATTAAAATGAAATACAGACTTTATTGGAATGTTCTTACCAAAGCAATTAAGCAATATGAGAACTTATATTCCTAACAAAATAACATGGCACATTGTTTCAATCGAGAAGTAAACGAGTCTTCAAAAATAGATATACTAAGGAAGCCAATCAGCAAATGGCTTAGCACTGGATACTTGTAGATGTGTTTACTGAAAATTTCTTATCCATTGCCAGTAATTTATTCTGTTAAACAGATCCATCAACACAAATGTTTTTCACGTTAACTGATCTCAGCAGTCAAAAGAAAATTTAATGTCACACATTTATCAATGTAATTTCAAATAAAAGAGGGGAAAAAAGATTTAATTTGCAAACCAAATGCTCTGATATAAGAAAGGAGTAGGTTGTTCTGTATGCTTGGAAATCTGTATAAAATATCTATCATGTGTGCTAAAGGATAATATCAGTTTTCAAATTGCAACTGTAATTTTACATTTTTTAAAAGTATTTCTGAATTTCTTTCTAAGTATTCAATGCTACTTGAAGGCAAAAATAATATTTTGTTGTATCATTCAAGCCAGAAAGAATGTTAGTTTGATAACTAAGCTTAGGCAACATGAAATTTTCCTTCACTTATATGAATTTATTTTATTTGTAGAACTCTTAAGACATTTGTTAATAAATATATATTAACCAGGAAATAATAAGAGCTAAGTAGGGACAGTGAATTGGATCTAGTACACGAGCAATGCAAAATGTTGCAAAAAGTGCAGAATAATACATTAAAATTTTCATAACATAAATTTGAGAAAGTAAAAGTAAAAAAAGAAAACAAAATAATAAAAAAAAAACAAATATAAAAGTAATAATAAGAAAGAGAATCTATGCAGATAAACCTCACCTCTGGAATGTGGCGGTTCAATATAGATAGTGGGCATGAAGGCAAGGGGCACATAGAGGGAAGGAAAAGTACTGACTGAGTGTTATCTCAAATTGAGACCAGGAGGTTGTCTTGTGCCTAGTTTGTATTGCTAGGCAAGCTTCCACCTTCTGAGTTCAGAGGCGCTGCTGTTGTTTGTGAGGACTCTGATAGCACGGACCATGAAACAAGAATTAAAATTATTGGTGTCATGGGAGATGGTATGTATGGCTACTGGATGTTTTGGATTCTGAGTGAAAACTGTCTGTCGGTGGCCATTCATTCTTATGGCTAATTGATTGCTAGTCAAACCTCTATAGGAAGCCAAGCAGTGTTTGCAGGTCAGCTGGTATATTACATTCGAGGTTTCACAGGTGGCGTGTCCTATGATAGGAAAGCTTTCGCCAGTGATAGGGTTGGTGAAAGTGGTGGAGGCATGGTGATGTCGCACATCTTGCAGCAGGGTCTATTGCATGGGAAAGATCCTTGGGGCTGTCTCATGGGGCGAGGAAGACTGTGTTTGTGGACTAGGAGCTGGCTGAGGTTGTGAAGTCTGCTGATAAAAGTTGTAAGGGAATAAACCACATACCGGGGTAGAAGTATTGGTTTAATCACCTTAACTAACCTCCTACATGCTTTAAGTACTGTCAAAATATTCACTAATTAAACTGTTGAACCATGTGTGAGCCTGGAAAAATCAACTGTGCGTAATTACGGCTGCCACTTTAATCACTATCCTTTCTTTCACTATGAGAAATATGCACTGTTCAAGTAAAAATTTTCAATATATTTTTCAAAGTCATAATTACAGTCAGTGCCGGCTTAAGGAATTTTGGGACCCCCAGCGAAGTTTGATTTCAGGGCCCCCTACTTCGTTTGTAGACGTACTTTTGCCTACACTTTTGATAATTATCATGATTTTACACGCACACACACATACATATATTTATATGTATAATATGTGTGTATTGCTCAGTGATTAAAGAGATGGACTGAGGTTTCTCTAAATCTGTGTACAAATGGGCCAGCAGTTTATTGAGTATTAGCTGAGCGGGACCAACTTTGCCGAGTCTTTGGTGTTTTATCAAAATGCATCTCATATGGATCTCCCAACTACTGTCATTTCTGGCTAAGCCCTGCTTCCCACTGTGTTAAATGAAATTGTTTTTGTATTCAATTTTATAGCTATTATATTTATAATACACTTAATTTCTTTTCTTGCCTTTCTTTGCTAGTATATGTATGTTGTTGGGGCTGGAGACACGTGAGCAGCTATACATATTTTATATAGGAACAAAGTCTTTCTCGGCGTTGAGAATGGATGTAGTCTTCTTGGGAGACTAGCCGAGTCTCCCGAGAAGACTACATCTATACACATTTTAATTCAATAACATATGAAACATCAAAAGATGAATGAGTTTATGCGAAAGAAATTACATAAATTGCTGAAAGGGGTTCAGAGCAATACACGCATTTAAATATATAGGGCTTTTGTAATTACATCACAAACGACTTTCTCAAAACTGAATCTGATGAAGGACTTCTCATGGAACTCCACACCTCGGAAATGTCTGTTGTCGCTAGTTAGAATTTCTATTGGATGTTGAATAGCTGAGAAAATAAATTATGACTATGTTGTAAATAATATCATTAATAAGAGTTTTAGATTAAAGCTCATTTAAATTTTATTTTTTTGTCTCATACCACCAGACTTATACACACAAACTGCATTCGTACTTCACACCTGATTGGGTTGCCGAACCAAGGTACGTTTAGGGCCCCATTATTTGAACGCACTTGTCTCCATTAACAGTGGAAATCCCAAATAGCCAGGGGGCATTGTGAGCAGAAAAGTGTATTGTGCCTATAGGCGACATCATCTTTTCTGGTATTTTCTAAGTAGCCGACAAGTGACTGGAACAGGAATGGAAAGCTATGTCATCGCGGTAGTCATCAAATATGTCCTGTTTATGGGAGAACTGGATCAACAATAAAGGTCCTGTCGACACTAGGACTATTGTGAACGCAGCGTGTTAACATTCTAAATTTGTAGATTATTTATTTTAACAAAAAAATTGTTAGTTAAGTAAGTATAAATTTTGAAGTGGTCCGTGGCAGGGCCCCCTCAAGCTTGGGGCCCCCCATGACTGCGGTTCTTGTGGTAGCCTTAAACTGGCCCTGATCACAGGTGAAGTTGGCTATCGAACAAATCATTTCCAAAATTGCAAGTTATGAAGAGGAATAAAAACCGACTGACCCTCGTTAACAAATTTTCAAACTATCATAGTCACACGTTCAGTAAAAATTCAACATGTCTGCCCAGACGGCGAGGTTGGCACTACTTCCGGGACTACTTCCATGGGCTACCCACAAAGCACCGAGCGGCTGATCACGATTCTGCCTAACACAGAGACTGCTTTGAGACTTTTGATCCAAGTGACGGCATCTCTGAGCCAGCGGCCATTTTATACCTATGGACCCATGGGACCTGTAGCATCTTGCTACTAAAAATAATTTGGAAAAATCCTGTGATCGCCAGTGTTCAAAATTTTACAGTGTTTAGTACTTGGCTTGTTGATTGGTTTAGTCTATGATGACTTTTGCTCTAAACTTACTCAGTTTATTGTAATAAATTCGAGTGTGTTAGCGGTATGATACTGTCTTTGTGTAAGAAAAAGATACTTCCCTTGGCATCAGCTTATTTTGCAATTTTCTGCTGAAATATAAGTTATCATGTTTAAACCCCTATCACGTTACTCTATTCTTTCTCCTATCTTTGGGGAGCTATTTTGTTTTTCTGTACATGGAAAACTCCAAAATTTATCAGCCTTACAAAAATCGAAGTGATAAACATGATGCCAACATATTTGATAAAACTGATATTTTGTTAATTACTATTAAAGTGCTGCTTATTCCGAAAAAGCATTCTCGTCAGAATTTTTCTCTAATTTTATTACCCATTTAAAAAGTGATTCTATTTACTGAGGTGGTCTTAGTTGTCAACAATTTAACTTTGAGAGTTCCCACGTTTTCCTTTACGGCGTAGTTACGTTATAAACTGATTTAATGTTTGTTTAGCTGTGTGGAAAGCTTCGAAACTTTTATATGTTGTGCAGTGTTCCTTGTTATTACATAAAATTTATTTGTTAGCTCCAAAAATTACTGAAAACATATTATTATGGGGTGTTGAAAATGCGAGTGTGTTTGACGAAGTTTTAAATCGTGTTTACTTTATTCATTCTGCCTGAAACTATTGATTTATAGTGAATTTTATTTTCTCTCGGTTTTTTATTACTACAAATGTACTTTACTACATCGAAAAGTGTTGAAAAATAGTGATAAGGCCTCGTAACCAAAATCGAGTGTTTACAAGTTGAACTCTTGGGGATTTAAGTGCTTTAGGTGAGTTTGCAAGTTTTTTTCTATTATTAACAGTCTATTTAGAGCTGTTATTACATGTTGGATTACTTTTCTGATTTTAAATCGCTCTACTTTTGACAATCAGTTGCAGTATCGGCTTCTGTATGATTCCCGTCCCCCATATCTTGTAGTGATGAGGTGAACAATTTTATAGACATATTGATGAGCTTACACCATCCCCTATTCCCTGTAGCTAAGAAATGTAGAATTTAACAAATTCTAAGGTGCTTGCAAAGTTCTGGGAGGGCCAGGGAGGATCTTTGGAAGAATGGATCTCATTTCTGGGCAGGTTAGTAGGAAATCATAACCCTGCTGAAGGATTCTGTTGATGGATTCAAGGCCAGGGAAATATTGTGTAACCAGGACTGGACTGTGGTTGATTTCTGGGGGTTTGGAGTAGTTAACCCTTTAACTGCTACGGTTTGCCCGGCCGAGCTCTCGCTGAGTGCTACTTTGTTTACGCCTAAGCTGTTTACCTGCGCTGGAATACCGCGTTTGACCAATACCTGCTCTGCTGAGGTGGGCACACGGACCAGACCACTGTATACTGAAAATAATCTGCAGCGTTGTGTGTGATGTTCTTCTGCTGGTGCTCTGTGATTTGAAATCCCAGATACAAAATAAATGCTGTTAATATAACATCTAAAGTTTTTCAGTTTAAAGCTCCTCTAAAAGTGAATGTCTGCGTAAGCAAACATGCAGGTACTTCATATACTAAATAAACATTACAGCAACTGAAATGTTTTTAATTTGTGAGCATAGTAATTTATCTGGAGAGAATACCTTTCACAAAATCTGCACATATTTTCCAACCTTTTTGACCCAGGCTATGGACCACCACTGGCAAGTTAAAAATATGTTTTTATATTTTGTTTAGTTTTAGAGGCGTATAAATGTAATATAATTATTACTCTGCAGTTACCCATGGTTAATAATTCTTTTTGTGTGATATGCCTTGAAAAATGGTACAACACACAGTGGTACATTACATGTTCTGCATTGGTTTCTTGACGCACTTTCTGTTTCGAACATACAGCGCATATATGCATTGGCTTGCTCTTTTTTGAATTTTCAATATGAATGACATTTGGTAAATGTCTCCCAGTAAATCCTTGATGACATTCTTTATTAGAGCGTCTTCCATTGCTAGGTTCGTTCTATTCTGTGGTATATACTTCAACAAGTTCTCTAAGGGGGCGTGCATAAATTACGTGAGGTGAAATAGGGGGGGGGGGTCTGGTGAAATCTTACCAAGGGGGAGAGGGGGTCAACGGAAATCTCACGTGATATTTTTGAAATTTTTGTTGGACTGTAAATCTAAAAAAAGGTCTACAAATGACACGAAAGTCGATTTTAGGGGGGGGGGGGGTATTTCCTCGAAAAGTGCAGCTTTGGAAGGTAGAGACCTAAAAAAGAAAGGTCTCAAAAATTTGCGAAGGCTGTTTCTAGGGGGGGGGGGTTCTCATGAACCAGATCTCACAAGGGGGGGGGGGGGTCCGTAAATTCCGGAAAAACACCTCAAGTAATTTATGGATGCCCCCTTACCAGAGACAAATGAAACTCTGAAACTGGCATTTTTGTCCGGTTACTACTCGGTGAAGAGCATGAGCATTTAAAATTCAGTGTTCGAGAATGTGGAAAGAGAACTTTTTCTACCACTTCATAGTGAAAATATAGTGTGAACTGATTCTCGTGTATCTGTTCGTCTCATCAGCAACAGATGTCATATGATCTTCTGTTAGAAATATCAGTAAAAATGACAAACTGCTGGAATGTTAGCCTAATCCACACTTGTGTCCTCCAGCTTAATAGTCAAGCACATGCAGCCTACGTGTCACTAAAGCATTTTCTTTTTCCACTCATTTCGCTCTCACTATCTGTAGCTTCAAATTCTGAAGAATTTTTACATCTTGTGGAGACAAATGGTCATTTTCCACTAGCTGCTGTACACGGCTTAGGAATATTACATCGAGATCCAGTCGAAGGGTTATCACTGTCATCCATATCAAAGAGATGATATTCACTGTTGCTTCTAGTAACAATCTCCATGATTTCTTTCGTGGTACAAATATGACGGTGTATTCGGGAGGACGGTGGTTCGAATCCCCGTCCAGGCATCCAGATTTGGGTTTTCCATGGTTTCCCCAAATCACTCCAGGTGAATACCCGGATGCTTCCTTCAAAAGCCCATGGCTGAATTCCTTCCCATTCCTTGTCCCCCATCCCTTACCGTCTCTAAAGACCTCGCTGTTAAGAGACGTTAAGCAGTTAAAAAAAAATAACAACTTCATCCCATTTACTCAGCGAAAACTAAAAGAAAAAGAGCAACACAAATTAGATCGCAGCTGCCAACGCTCAAGGGCCGAATGAGGAAAACAACTAACCACCCTAGGTGGAAATATGGCTTCATGACCAGGCCGCTAAGAGGCTAGCGCGTTAACGCGCGCAGTGCACACAGGACCCGGGCGGCCGGACGTGTTAATGGGTGCAGAGCACAGACAGGGCGGCAAGTCCGCGCATGTATACACGTCTGGAGCACAGACAGGGCGGCAAGGCGGCGCGTGTATAGACGTCTGGAGCACCTGGGCACAGTAGTAGCCACGCGCGTTAACATGTCTACAGCAGTCAAAGGGTTAATAGGTTGAGCAGGTTGCATTGTGGCTGGTGAAAGTTGCTTGTGAACCAAAGCTGGGGGATAGTTGCGGAATACAAATGCTTGTGAGATGTTGTTTGAGTATTCCATTAGGAATTTCTGGGACGACTGCCTCGAATGCCAAGACTGTAGGGAAGGTAACGTTTGGTGTGATATCAATGGTAACTGTCGAAATGGAGGTACTGCTGTGAGTTGGTGGGTCTGGTGTGGACTGAGGTGCTGAGGTGGCCATAGGTGAGGGATAGGTCCACATCCAAGAATGTGGTCTGGGTGTGGGAGTAGGTCCATGTGAAATTCATTGAGTTATTAAAGGTATTTAGATTGTCCAGAAAATTTATATTTATATATAATATACACATGCATTTGAACATACTTTTCACAGTTAGCAAGTAATCTGACCATTTGTGTAAATTTTAACATGATATTCCAATAACTTTACACTATTTTCATGGCCAAGTTCTATATTAAAATGGATTCAAAAATCAGCACCGGTTTTTGTAGTGACAACTGGCCATAATGAACTGAAATAATTAATGTAACTTTTCTGAGGGCTTGCTTTTTGTATCTTGAGGATTAAATCAATTAAGAGCAAGGTTTTCTAATAAGTATTCGGGTAGAAAGTAATTCTTTTACTTTCAGTTATCTGTGCTTCCAGTGATACAGTACTGAGGCTACAAATGAGTTACCTGTTAATAAACAAACAACAAAAGTGAATTATAAGCATTTTTAAAAAAATATTCAAATAAGAAATTGGAAATGATGGGAATTTCATGCAGTGTCAAGTGATATGTTATTTCCAAGGTCTATTAGATAGTCAAACCAAAAATATTTACCTTATTTAGAACGTTTTTTAGATGTCTATTTTGAGATTTTCTAAATTTAATCTTTTGAAACTAAGATATGAAAAAAAAGCATAATTTAGATCTGGCTGAGAACTCTGCTTTCTGACCTCAAGCCATTCCATGCATTCCTCAATCACAATTTAGATATTAATTCTAAATTACATTTTTCCTTGCATGGTTTTACTTAATGATTTGACCTTGAATGATGCTCATTATGCAGTGTATTATTTGATAAGCACATGTGCTTTTCCATTCTGCCTGTGCAACAAATGTTTTCCATTCAAATTTAATTCATTATTAGGTATGCTGATCATCTATGGAGAAGGAGCTCTGTTGGACTGGCGAACATGTGCATGGTTGAATATGATCTATATATTTATTCCAATTGTTGTTATGATTATATGGATACCAGAAAGTCCTGTGTGGCTTATAGCAAGAGGAAGAGTTGATGAAGCTGATTCAGCACTTAAATGGTTTGCTGGTAAAGATGTAAGTTTACCTGTTATCCTTATCTTTTTTTTCCCCCCTTTTTCCCTGCAAGTACCATAGTTTTCCAAATTTCAAAACTTTTAATTTCTTTTTTTGCAAAATTTAGTCCATATTTCAGTTTAAATTTATCTGCTAACCTTGAAATGTTCTTGGAGTGAAATATATGTTATTAAAGATTTAACATTAGTATGGAAACAATAAAGAAAGTTAGCCAATCACAAGCCAAACTTCAAGGCAGGAGAACCACAAAAAAAAGAAATAAACCAATTTTTTTTTAATACAATACGATACATTCATTTTCCATTGATCCCAATTAAAGAGACTGGCACTGTGGGATGTAGAAAGTTGTCAATTTACAGATAAACAGTTGCATAACAAAATAATAAGTATACCAGTAGATGTACAGTCATAACATACATGGTACATTAAACAATTCCATAACAAAATAATACATACACCAGAAGATGTACAGTCATAGCAAACATGGTACATTTAAAAAAAATTCATAACAAAATAATACATACACTACAAGATGTACTGTCATAGCATACATGGTACCGTAAACAATTGTGTAACAAAATAAATACATACACCAGGCGATGTACAGTCATAGCATACATGGTAAATTAATTATGTAAACTACATTTACACAAGCTACTGGCAGTTATTTTTTAGATACCTTAGAAATAAATTCTTCGACAGAGTAGCAGGAGTTGTCAATTAAAAATTCTTTCAATTTTTTCCTGAATTTATTTTTATCATCTGCTAGACATTTAATATGTTTTGGGAGCTTATTGAAGATATGTATCCCTGAATATTGGACCCCTTTTTGAACAAATGACAATGACTTGTAATCCATGTGAAGATCATTTTTACTTCTAGTGCCATAATTGTGTATTTTACTATTTGTTTCAAACAAAGTATAATTTGTGACTACAAAGGACATTAATGTGTATATATACTCAGAAGCTAATGTTAAATTCCCTAACTTCTTGAACAGCTCTCTACATGAAGTTCTATTGCTAACCTCACACATAATTCTTATAACACGCTTTTGGGCTCTGAACACTTTGTCTCTATGGGTAGAATTGCCCCACAATATTATTCCATATAACAATAAGGAGTGAAAATAAGCAAAATAAACTAGCTGCCTCATACGGAGATCACCTATAGCTGAAATTGTACGAATTGCAAATGTGGCTGCACCCAATCACTTTAATAAGTCAGAAACATGTACTTTCCAATTTAAATTGTGATAAATATACAAACCTAGAAATTTCACACTCTCTACCTCTTGAATAGACTGGCCTGCAAATTTTATGTCTATATCTGGTGTTAATCCTGTGTTGTACTGAATTGCATATACTGAGTATTATCAAAGTTTAAAGACAAGCCATTAGCTGTAAACCATTTATTAATCTGTTCAAAGACACAATTTGAAATATATTCTGTAGATAAATCTGGAGTATTTTTAATTCCTGTGTTTGTGTCATCTGCAAATTGGACAAATTTTGAATTTTTACATGAAACACAGAGTAGATCATTTATATATATTAAAAACAATAGTGGCCCCAATATAGAACCCTGAGGTACTCCATATCTGATTAATTTCCACTCAGAAAACAGTGGACTTCTTAAGTCAGCCTTAAAATCCTCCATTAATACTTTATGTTTTCTATTTAGAAGGTAAGTACTAAGCCATTTATTAACAATGCCATCTATACCAAAATACTTTAGTTTCTGTATTAGAATTTTATGATCTACACAGTCAAATGCCTTAGATAAGTCACAAAAAATTCCCACAGGAATTAATTTATCATTTATTCCTTCTACAATATTGTTAGTGAAAGCAAATATAGCTTGTTCTGTTGAATGACTTTTTTGAAAACCAAATTGTGATTTAGTTAGAATATTATTATTTTCAATGTGTTCATAAACTCTATTGTACATTGCTTTCTCAAAAACTTTGGAGAAGGCTGTTAGTAATGAAATTGGTCAGTAATTCGATACAGCTGCGTTATCTCCCTTTTTATAGAATGGTTTAACTACAGCATGCTTAAGCCTTTCTGGAAAAGTACCCTCAGGCCGATATTTTTTGAATGCTTAATTTGCATTATGGGAGGTCAGCCCCATTTATGAAATAATTAGGCCCTTCTCTTCAAAATTACTTTAAAATCAAATAATAACACTTTATTATTCTTAACGCCTTGATTTAATTTCATCAAAATTAAACTACACAACCAAATTCACAGCTAACTTCTTAACTATCCCCAGAGATTCTAGATTCTATTTCTTGTTGAATGCAACCATATTATTCTATATTTACCATAATATTATACACACTACTGTCTGTGAAAGCCAGTTACAATTAAATATTTATATCTATTTTACAAATTATTTATCATTACGAAATTAACACACACACAAAAAAAAATCAATTAGGAATTATAATTAACTACGGTATCTGCACCGTGTATAACAGATATGTTATAATTGCCCTCACATCAAGGCACAACTAAATGATGGCACACATTTATTTGTGAGATGTTCTTTAGTTTTCAAATCACTGTCTCTATCAGTCCACTTACTTCTTCCACTCACAACTTACATCTCGATGTCATTTAATCAGTGTCTCATATTAACACAGTGAAATTAATATATTTACAAACAAATACACCAATCCAGCATACTGTCTTTATCACTCCTTCCTTGTTTATAATTACAATTATTTCTCACACAACTCAAGTGACAATCACTATTTGCAATTACTACCTGTCACAATCTTTTGATCTTCCCTTTAGGTGAGACTTATACAATTTCAAATCTATAAAATTTCTCAATCCTAATCTTTTATTTGACCTAGGATATGCCAGTTCATATGCGCTAATATTCGGTTTAGAAATGACCCTAAAAGGTCCATGATATATTTTGAAAAATGTCTTTATTTTGGAATTTATTTCTCTCGATTTTTTTTTTTTTTTTTTTTTTTTTCATTCTCACCAGAACTAAATCTCCTATCTCAAACTCGGTCAGTTTTACCCATTTGTCATACTGCCTTTTCCAATCTTCAGCTTTCTTCTTCATAATACTTTTAACTTTAGTCATAAATTCTTCCCTATCGACGTATTTCTTCAGGGAAAATTTCATATGTTCATTTATCAGATTAGGAGGATCTTCGTTGAACATTATATGATGCGCGGCGTATCCCGTACTTTCATGAGGAATACTGTTAATTACGTTTTCACAATTATTTACATATTCAATCCATCTAGTATGTTTTGTACTGCAATACGTCCTGAAAAATTGGCCCAACTCCCTCATTACTCGTTCTGCTGGATTTGATGCCGGATGGTAAGCACAAATTTTGATGTTTCGAATGTTATCTGCAGTTTGTTGCTTCACCAAAATTATTTCTTCACGACATTCTTTTTGACTTTCAAGCATGACTTCTCTGATGTTTCCGATAATGGTGTTTTGTGTTTCATTATTATCTGCTATACGTTGATCCATTATCCCGGCTACATCTTGTCTAACCTCTTCTTGGAAATGCTCTAATTCAGTCCGCACCCCTTTTTTCCAATTTTCGTGAATTCTCTTCATCTCATCCCTCATAACCTGGAAACTTTCTTCATTCTTCTTTTGATTTAACACAATTTCTATTTTGAATTCCTGAATTGCTCTTTCTGATTTTTCTAATTTTTGTTTCCATTCTTTGAACTGTTTTTTCTTGATTTGATACAAGTTCTGTTTTCATTTCTTGCATTTCGATTTTTCTCCTATGGCTTGATTTAATATCATTTCTTCGAGTAGCTTGAAACATGACATGAACTGTTGGGGATCTACACTCCTTTCTCGAGCATCAGATGTTCGACTTAATTCTGGTGAGACTGTGCCATTTACATAATTATCTCGCCCATCGTCACTGTCCCTATCATTTAACCCATTACAACCATCATTACTATTAATATTACTGCTTTCAAAATACTCTGCAACACCTTTTACCTCAGCATTAATATTTGGACTGCTAGCCAATTCCGATTGAACAGAATTACTATTACCACTCTGGACTCTAAATGCATCTTTATTATCAAAACTAACAATTCCCGAACTACCCGTCTGCCATTCTGACGTATTATTTTGGTCCTCGCCCAAATCAATTTGCGCATCCTCTCTAACCAATTAAAGCAACTGTTTTCCATCTTTGTAACAAATTAAAATAATTTAGAAACAATAATAATTTTTACTACGCAGAAACAAACAAAACAAAAAAAAAAACAAAAAACGCTAGTATTCAACAATGACTGCTCTCAAATTTATACAGCACAACAACAATAGTACAACGCTGATAATACTCTGCACAGACTTGAATACTAGAACACAAAATCACTTACAAAATTTTGTAGTATCTATTATGCATACAGAAATGCACAAATACCAAAAGTCCACTTGGTATAGCACTGCAAATAAGCAACCATGTACATGCTAACACACACAAAAAAAAAAACAAATCAGTTCTTTACAGTACGATATTCCTCGAAAAATAAATTTCC
The DNA here is from genome assembly GCA_031002005.1 of Vandiemenella viatica. Classification (NCBI taxonomy): domain Eukaryota; kingdom Metazoa; phylum Arthropoda; class Insecta; order Orthoptera; family Morabidae; genus Vandiemenella; species Vandiemenella viatica. The sequence continues at coordinate 367,900,933 of CM061921.1, forward strand.
CCCCTATTATATTGATTTAAAAACTTGTATTATTCTTTTGTCTTAGCTATAGTCTTCCACAGATGCCTAAAACCTATTTTAAACATGCTACTGCAATTTTACAATCTTTTAAACTTTTTGACATTCGTTAATTTAATTACTTTCTGACAATCTGTCTTTACTTAATTCGTTGCAAACAATAGTTCTTTCATCACCGTTACAATTTAATTATAAATTCTGATTGTAAAGTCTTTACTTTTCGCAAGTTAGTTTCTAACAACTGAACTTTATTTTCTTGCTGACTCAGTTCTTCCCTTAATTGCAAATTACTTTAACTGAAACGTTAATATTAAATGATACTTCTTCTTTTAGTTGAATATGAGACTGCAAGTCCAAAGAGAAACTGGAATCTGTACTTGCCAATCTGCGCCAATCTGCTCCACATCGTCCACAGAAAATTCCTTGATGAACCGATCCTGGCAGTAGTCGTCAAATGCAATACCCCTGTTTAAAGTATTAATACTTACTTCTGGCAGTTTGACCCATATGCAACACTTCTCAAACTGTATACTTAAACCTTTTGGTGTGCTGACTGATATTTTTTGAATGCTTAATTTGCATTATGGGAGGTTAGCCCCATTTATGAAATAATTAGGCCCTTCTCTTCAAAATTACTTTAAAATCAAATAATAACACTTTATTATTCTTAACACCTTGATTTAATTTCATCAAAATTAAACTACACAACCAAATTCACAGTTAACTTCTTAACTATCCCCAGAGATTCTAGATTCTATTTCTTGTTGAATGCAACAATATTATTCTATATTTACCACAGTATTATACACACTACCATCTGTGAAAGCCAGTTACAATTAAATATTTACATCTTTTTTTTACAAATTATCTACCATTACGAAATTAACACACACACACACACAAATCAATTAGGAATTATAATTAACTATGGTATCAGCACCGTGTATAACAGATATGTTATAATAGGAAAATGAAAATATCCAGGTGGTGGTAGCATCTGGGATGAAATGTGTAACAATGTGCTATGTAGTGTCATTTGAACTGTTGTTAGTCATATAAAAGATTTTCTGAAGTAATTATGGGAGCACTTCATAAACTAACAGATTCTGAATATGGAACACTAGTTGCCACTACATCCATAGTGCATTCAATTTTGGAAATAATTTGTGAATTCAACATTACTTGATCCACAGTGTCAAAAGTGTGCCTTAAGCATGTGTTTTCTGGCATTACCTCATGCACTGTCAACACATAGTTGACCAAATCTACTTAATGGCAGATGCTAGTGACATCTGTGTCAAGGTGTCAGCTTTAACAGATGGGAAACACTGTGACAAGGAATGACAACACTCGGTATAGGACATATGACACAAGTGTCCATGTGGAAAGTGAAATGAAATTTGGCTCTGATAGGATATGACAGCAAAAGACTGATCCAAGTTCCTCTGTTAACAAAACACCATTAGCTGCAGCATCTCTCCCCAGATTGTGAACATATTTGTTGACTATAGATGACTGGAAAAGGGTGGGTGGTCAGAAGAATCACAATTCCAATTGGTAAGAGCTGATGGTAGGGTCACATTGTGGCACATACCCCATGAGGCCATGGATTTTAGGAAGGCGCTATGCATGCTGGTGGTGGCTTCATCATGGTATGAGCTATGCTTACATGGTATGGACTGGGACCTCTGGTCAAACTGAACTGATCATGTCTGGAAATCATTGCAGACCATTCACATCCATTCATGTCTTAATATTCCCAAACAATGACAGACATTCCCAGGATGACAATGCACCATGATACTGGGCTAAAATCATTCATGATTGGTTTGAGGTTCATTCTGGATAATTTCAGCCAACAGTTTAGCCACTTGGATTACAAGACATGAATCCAATCAAAAATTTCTGGGATATGATCAAAAGTTCAGTTTGGGCACAATGTCCTGCACCATAAACACTTTGTAATATATCCATAATATCTTCAGAATATTTTAGAAAGAAGTTTACCACATACCAGTCATACAGCAGATTACTTTTATAGTCTTTTTCTTGATAATAAAGCACTTTAGAAACTTGAAACCAAGCAACAGCAAAAGAAAATATGAGTTTTAGAAAGTTGAAATGTTAAATCAAACCCTTTTCGCCACATCCATTTCCACTAAGAAAGCATAAAATTATGAGTATTTTGATGTGTAATATGTGTAGGCAGAAAAATTTATTTAAAGAGATGTAAATTTTGTAATGATTACACCACGTGGAGCAGGAAAGAGGAAAAAACATTTTCTTCACTAGAAGATGGTGACAGTGATTGTGATCACTGAAATATCATGTGATATCACTTCTTTAACTCATCTAGTTACCCGAGAGCATTTCATAAATTATCAATGCTGAGAGAAACTTTGTTCTTATGTAGGAAAAAACTTGTTTATAAAAGAAAGCTTACTCATTTTTAAAGATAACTTGAATTTTATTGCATAAACAGAATGGTCATGAAAAGATTATATGTAAAAATAATCCCTGCAATCAGAATAGAAGTAGTTTTTTTTAGTTAATTAAATACAGTAAATTTTGGTCAAATCCATATTCAGATGAAACAGAAAATTCTCAGAGCAAGAATATTTATTAGTTTTTCGATTAGAACAGAATTTAAGGGGTAAAGTGGCATTGTGGATTTCAAAAATCACAACTTCCTTGTTTGGTGACATCAGGGGTCAGACAAGAGGCAGGTGTGAACAAGAAATGATAAAGAATGGCTTTAAGAGTGAAAAAAATACTAGGACATAGTGATTTTTTCCTAAGAAACATAGTGTTTATCCAATGGCAAACAAAGTTGAAGTTTAAAGAGAAATGAATTTAAGAATGTTTTTTTCATTATATCATTCAAGCAGCAAGAGAGAATTTTTGATGTATAGTATCAGTTTCTTAAGAATAACTTCCAAAGTAGAAAGAATACAGTACAGTAATATTTGTCAAAGGATAAGAGAAATTTTAAGTGATTAAATGATACTAAAATCCTTAAGGAGGATTATGAAATTGAAATGATATTCATAATTATCAGATTTGAAACTTTAGGAATTAATAACTACTAAACAAAGCAATTTCAGATATGGGTTGTCGTAAAACTAAATAGTCAGAAAAATCAAGGTACAACATATTAAAATTTAAGTTAAATCTAAGTAATTTGGCAGCTCAATAAAGTAGTTCCCACAGTATTCTCTATAAATAGCCGCCATTTTTCTTGTTGGAGAAAGCATTGTTCAGCCAGATACAGATGAGGGCAGACATGTGCATTGTGCCTTGAGAATGTAGCTAGTGGACTTTGAAATCTAAGTAGCAGTATGAGCGTGGACTTGTTATTCTCAATGATGTGACTTGTAACCTTTGATAGTTACATTCCGATGTTAGGAGTAGACTCTGCTGTTAATTTACCATGAACCAAATATCTTTTACACATTTTCAGGGAACTATGAAAGATTGTCAAGAGTGTGAGAGAGCCTGTGAGTAATGATGACCTGCAAACTTAATTTAAAAGATTAGAAAGTTCCAATGTCTGACCATAGGCAACACGCTGTTTTACCTCAAATTAACCTGAACCCATTATCTGTTGTGGGAACAGTGAAAATATTAGCGTCCAAGACAAAGACTACAACTTTGAACTTAATGGACTTAGTACCAGCAATCAGTCACAGCTTACACTGAATGTTGCAATAACCTGGCAAGCAATGTTTAGTTTAACAATTTTTGCATCTGTACCAGCGTGTTGTCTATGGTCAGACATTGGAACTTTCAAATCCTTTAAGTGAAGTTCGCAGGTCATCATTACTCACAGGTTCACTCACCCTCCTGAAAATCTTTCATAGTTTCCTGAAAATGTGTAAAAGATATTTAGTTCATGATAAAGTAATGGCAGAGTTTACTCCTAACATTGAAATGTTACAATCAAAGGTTACCAGAATTATAAGTCCCTGCTACTGCTGCTCTTCAGATTTCAAAGTCCACTGGCTATAGAGGGAGCATTTCCGAATGTAATTCATGGAACTTAGGGAGACTTGTTGAGTCAATTCCCTCTTCAGTTGTAGCACTTCACCTGAAAAAAAAAATGGATCAAACATGATTTCAGCATGTATCTCATCAATTCTGGCACTTACATGCATGTATTTTTATTATTATTATTATTTATTGGTCCCTTAGCATCATACATAGTACAAAGTACAAATGATATGGGATAAGTCAAAAATAGTCTGTACGCAGACAGACAGTATATTCTCTCTCTCTCTCTCTCTCACACACACACACACACATGGGCGTTGCTGTGATCATTCATAAGATAGCTGTATAAGTTTGATAGAGAACCCAAAATTTATAATTACAAATAACACATGATTTTTCACTATTTAAGTCTATCATTTGGTTTGAAAATACTCATCAATACTGTAGAAACAGTGGCCGAGCATGTACTTCTTCAATCCTGAAGTGAATTTTGTATTTTCTTTTACAGATTTGATACTATGTGGTAGGTTATTAAACAATCTGATTCCTGTATGTAATGGTCCTTTCTGACATACGGTAGTATTTGTTTGTGGTACATGTAAATCTAATGTCTGTCTAGTATTATATGTGTGCACATCATTGTTTGTTTGTAATGTATACCCAGAAGCTTCAGTATTTTTTTAATGAATGTTATAGTTTCCAGCATATATATACAGGGCAGTGGTAGAATTTGCATCTTTCTAAATAAAAGTCTACATGAGGTTCTACTCTGTACCCCATTCATAATCCTAATAATGCTAAATATGCTGCTGCCCATATCACTAAATGGTCTTTTTCTGTTAGTTTCGTAATGTTTTTAGTGTTTTCCAGTACTTTGACCACTGGGGCCCCTGGCATAATTTCCCCTCAGATATCAAAGTTTTTGAAATCTTGTTTCGCATATTTTCGGCAATTCCTCTACCATGGCTGTCTGATAGTATTAGCACTTTTGATTTTGTCAGATATTTTCTTGTTGTTTGTTTAGATGGCTTTTTCACAACGCACTGTTGCTGCACTTTATTAATATTCACATGGAGCGTTTCTATTTCTAACACCTTAAATCTGTTCGAGGTAATAACTGGTGTCTGCTGACATGAATATTTTGCACCCGATGTCACACGTCTGCTCCGCGTTTTAGCAACAACCCACCCATTGTTTACATGTCTAGGTTTAACCTCACTTTCCACATGTACAACTGATGGGCTCACCAGAAGTGGAATGGGAAAGTGGGGAAGAGAAGTGTAATGTCTGAGGTTAAGACTGGATGGATATATGGTATTTAGAATGGTTGTAAGGAGAATTGCCAACCATACAGTTCAGATTGGGAAGTGATTTTAGTGGGCTCTAATGGTTCTGGCTGGCAGGAGTTAAATGTGGTCATGAAAGTTGTGTTAGCTGACATAACCTGTAAGCACCTTAGAATTTGGATAAATTCTAGTTTTCACAGTTATAGAGCATAAGGGAGGGAGTAAGCTTCCCAGTTAACATTAAATTTTTCAGTTTGCAACTATAGGATATGAGAAAACCGTTTCATCCAGAAGCCAATACTGCAAGCTAAATCAGTAAATAAACCGATTTAAGAACAATAAAGATACTCAACACACAATATAAGCTCTAAATAAACATTTTATAATAGTAAAGAACTTTTAAACTAAACTGGAATAGGGTAACCAATTATTATCCAACTGGTAAACAATAGATTTTGGTTACGTGATAATTTCACTAATTCTTAACACTTTTCGATACAGTAAAATAATTTTATAGTAACAATAATTCGAAAGAAGGTTAAATTCACTAAAATTCTGTAGTTTTAGACTGTGTAAATAATGTGAATAAAATTTTAAACACTTCGTGGAGCACACTTTCAATTTCCATATTTTTTACCACATGTTTTCAGTAATTTCTCAGACTAAAAAGTAGATTTCCTAAAAGAACGAAAAATCTAGTATAACATATTAAAAATGCAGAACATTCCATGCAGTAGAACAGATATTAAACCAATTTTTAAAATTATTTCATCATAAACCAAAACGTGGTAATTTTGAAATTTATTTGCGATTAAACTAAGCCACTTCAGTAAACAAAACAACTGTTAAAACATATAACTAAATAAGAGAAAAGTTCAGCTAATAACACTTTTTCGATATAAACAACACTTGAATAGTTGTATCTAAAAACCAAGTATCTGCTAAACAGATTTCAAACCCGATTTTTGTCAAACAAATAACTTTGCTAGTACACCACCAATCTTAATAAAATTTACACTTCTGGAATCAGGAATTAACATATAACACAATGACAACAATTTTAACACGATAATTTGCAATTCAGCAGGGTCACCTAAAAAGTGCTCAAATTAAGATAGAATTCGGGGGTTCACCAATTCATTTTCGGAAACTTTTTAACATTGCACACTCAAACTAAATTCATTTACAATGAAGCTAATCATTTGGGAATTTTCGCTAAACACTTTTTATAAACCTTAAAGACCAGGCTACACACAGGTAGATTCTAAACATATTTTATAATCACATTCTGTCTCACAATTTTTTGATAAGTATTAGAACACATCAGGCAGGTGGCTGTGGGTATAAATTTGAATGCTCAGGCCGGCTGGCTATCTTTCGATTTCGTCTTTTATTCCGGGAACGTTGCGTATAGTGGACCTGTCGGTCGTGTAGTAAAGTGATTGCTGGTTAGGTGGAACAAGTTCCGGTTGGTCTATGTACCGCCATATTGACTGTAGTTAATGGGTGACTCGCGTTAGTAAAGACTATGAACTTGTAAAATTTTGAATGGGGCTCGGTCAGTGAATTCTCCTCTTCATGATTTGCAATTGTTTGGAAAAGTTTAGTTCAACTGCCTACTCAACTGTAACTGCTATTTTTGAAATGTGACTTTGGAATAAAATTTAAGTTTTTCATCAAGTGGATTTTTAAATATTTTAGCAGTGAACTGCAACCTTACCTAAGCTTTTGGTTCAAATAAGCTTTGTGGCGGCCGTTAAGCTTTTCAGTTGAAGATCCAGGTGGCAACATAGTCATTTAAAATTATAGATGCAAATTCAGAGAACATTTTCTACAAGTAACATTCAGTTAAGGTACCTAAAACCTATACTCACCCTGGTATAGACGTTAGGCCCTTACAGTTAGCTGACATAACCAGCAAATGTGTGGTTTATTTTAACTTCACATGGTTCTATTCATGAATTCATATCACATTTCTTAATCTGGATATCTCTCTCCAGAATATTTAGTAACACATTTCTGTGTTCATTAAAACCAAAAATATCTAAAAGCAAATATACTTTAATAGCTGACACCATTTCTGTACAAAAAGCTACTTCTCCTGAAATCTAGCCTGTTGGAGAAGAGAAATGTACATTTATAAACCAGTACTCCACGAGCTTTACATATGCCATTGTAATTATCCCTTTGAATTGGTTGGCAACCAGCTGTCCAGTACCATGACTTATCTATCATACCATATCACTTACTACACACCACCTAAAATCAATGCAATACTATCTTCCTACCCAGTTCACTCTTACTCTTGAATCATTAAACATATTGCAGCATGGTAGTTCCTTTATACTCATTGGAGCTATATGCCTTGCAAAAACAAGATGCAAGTATAGAACCAGAGCATAGGATCTTTTTTCTCAAATCTGTAATGACTGAATTAATAAAAATGTATATAAGCCATAATAATTTAAAAAAATAAGGAATCTCAGTTTAAAACAAAAAACACTTATTTCAGCAGAACATTAGGTTTATTTTTTTTAAAAGGGATCTCTACAGAAGAATCTAGAAAATTACTGAACCTGAATTTCTGAAAGAGTACCAGCTGAAATATTCTGACATAATGTCTCTTCTGCATTGATGGATAACAGTTAGCATCATACTGTTGTAAAACAAATTTAAGAATTGGTGGTGTAGGAATATATAGATAAGAGCTCCCACTGGAAACTGCAATGTGTATTGTAATAAACTTGTAATTTATCATGAAATAAATGGGAGATTATTTTCTGTGGTGTCTTTAATATAAAATTTACTCTAAGACCCTCTGCACATGGTGTGAATACTGCTTGTCATCAGGAGCACATGATTTATACATCCTGTATATCACAAGCGTTTCACACAAACTGAAGTCCACCAACGAAACATTTAAATTAGCAAGTCTGCTTGTAGAAATACATGGGGAAAGTTGTGTGAATACATTTCTTCTAAAAAATCCTTAGGAAATTATTCTGATTTTGAAAAGTCAAGTTTGAGCAAAGAAGAGTATGTAGCTATGTACTATTATTTCACTAAAATGCAAATGAGGAAGAAGAGGAAGTGTTGGGTGCACCCCTACATCAAGAGGAAAATCAACCGTTGAGCATTCATCGTAGCCACTGAAATAAAAGAATTGGATGCCAAACTTCATGCATTCTACATAATGTCAAAAGATTCATATTACATGCTTGTGAAAATTATTTTTCATGTGACTCACCAATGAAATACAAAAATTAGGGAAGGTGTAATGGCGGAAGAAAGAATATTAATTACACTAAGATAAGAATTTATTACAAAACAAACATAATATTTTACAACTATTTATCATATTAGTTTTGTTTATTCAAGAATTTATATTTCTTTAAACAACAAAGCTAACTTTGAGTGTAAATTGAATTTTAATAATAGTGTGAAATGCTTTTGTTTGCTGCTCGGTTCATTATGATAGCCATCTGACAGTGAGGTCTTGTTTTCAAGCTGGGAGCTTGGCACAGTATATGTAAATAAAAGTGTATGACTTGCATATTGTATGTCTATTCCTCGAGTTGGGAAGTTAATAGAATTAATTTAAAGAATTTCATGAATTAAAAGCAAAGTCCTTCATTTAAATACTCTGAGTTGTGAGTCATTTCTTGAATATCTGAAAAGCATATAATTCTAAAAAAAAAAAAAAAAAAAACATGCTGTTTTTCTACTTCACCAACAAAGAAAATATTAAACACCTCCATTGTTTCACTCATGGTGAACTCATCTCGAATGCCATATGAACTACCAAACTGATTGCACAAGACACATGCCGCACAAGGCTAGTCTGCATCTAATACTGATCACACTACAATCACCACATTGGTTGCTCCCCACTGCATTACTTAAGAAGTGCTGGCTTATCAAGTTCAAGATGAGGCCACATCGCATGGCGAACACGCCATGTGCGGAGGGCCTAAGTTGTTACCAAACAGCGGTGTCAAGCAGTAACTTCCCCCTTCAGAGTAAACAGAGGTAGTACTGGTATTATTGATAACATTAAAAATAAATTAGACAAATACAGAAGAGTTTAAAAGTGAAATTGTTTCTCAGAGCACAATGCTGAAATAATTGCTCCATATGCAGTATATTAAGTAGTAAGCTAATAAATGAGGATTAGACAAGTATATTTAACATGCTAGGTGTAAACAATTATTTTCACCAAAGCTTTCTTTAAAAAAAAAAAAAAAAAAAAAGTAAATTTAATTTAATTTAATTGCAATGGAGCACAGGCTCCGGTGGCAATTTCCCTACACACCCATCTTCCCCCAATCCTGCAACCACCTACATTTGACCTCTACAAATTTTATCTTTAAATTCTTTCATAGTTTTCGGTAAATTATTCATCATTTCTCTTGGTAACTCATTCCAATCCCTTACACCCTTACCCTAAAAAAGATAATCTTCCTACACCCGTGTGCCTGAAATCGAGTGCCAGCTTGTGGTCATGGTCATCTTTTCCCTTCCATGCACTACTTTTCATACCTATTGCAATATCTTTCCATGCCTCATCGCCAGTATATGCCCTGTACACTCCCATGACCCTCCTCAACCTCCTCCTGTCTTGCAATGAATCCCATTTCAGCTCCTTTATCATATCCGTCACTGATTGCATTTCCAGAAACAAACCTAGCAGTCCTTCTTTGCACCCTCTCCAACTCCTGTATTTGATACGTAAAATGAGGGTCCCATACTACACTACCATATTCGAGCAATGGTCCCACCAAAGTTTTGTAACCCAGTTCCTTTACTTCTCCCATACATCCCCTCATCACTCTCTCCAACAAGTGCAGAACTTTGAAACCTTTTCCTACCACTTGTCCAATGTGTCCAGCCCAATTAAGCTTGTTATCAAAAGTAATGCCAAGATATTTACATTTCAAGTCTTCAGCAAGCAATTCTTTCCCCACCTTATATTGATAATTAACCTTTTGTTTTTTATTTGTTTATCTAATAAGCTGACTCTTCTTTGCATTTATCTTCATGCCATGTTTACCAACCCAACTAGATATCCTGTCCAGATCACCCTGCAACTTTTTACAATCTTCTATCATTTTGATTCTTTTATACAGCATTATGTCATCTGCAAACAATCTAATTTCAGATAGTAAACAATCCACACAATTATTAATCAGAATAATTAATATCAATGGTCCCAACACGCTACCCTATGGCACACCCATTACTTCTACTTCTTTTGATACTACATTTCCTATCCTAACTTTCTGTTTTCTACCTTTTAAAAATTCTTCTACCCAGCAAATCACTTTCTCATCCACTTCAATGGTATTTACCTTATTTACTACCATTTTATGGCTTACTCTGTCAAACGCCTTTGACTGATCTGGTAAATATCTCCCTACAAGATTAGTTTTTTATTATTATTATAAAGCAGTAAAACACCCTGTAGGCATAAAAGAAAACTTTAGGTAGAAGTCAAGGAAACTGATATGAGCACCTTAAATCATACTACAAAACTCACTGTAGAATGGAAACCAAAGAATTAAAGAAACTAAATGTCTGGCAATAAGCAGAGAGATTAACAGATAATAATATTAAAAGAAAGCGTTTAGAACAATATTAGAAGAGAAACCAGTGTACCATTCTTTGAACATAAACCAATAGCTTCTAATGTCACATCTATCTGGAGATTTAGTTATGAATTATATTTATAGGTTTTAACTTTAACTGGGTGCCACATAACTAAAACATAAAATAGTACCTGAAAATTAACAGGAGGAATTATGGATGCAAATAATAATATTAGTGGTGACATTTACATGATTTTATTTCAAACTTTATGAGGCACTCGGATTGACTTTCTTCAATCTGGATAAATCAACAAAACAATGGAATTTTGAGAGGGCTTTGATTTTAAAGCTACAGAAATTCTCACTCTCATGAGTGAACGCTGGGACAGCATTTTTTCAGAAGCTGTCGAAATCCGTATATCGGATTATCTAGTAACCAGAGATGCTGGTTTTCAATTACAGTAAGTGAAGCCTGGAGAACATTGATCCAGAAATTGAGATTAGATTGGAACTATGAATAGCCTGCCTGTCTGTCTCACCTACAATCAAGGCCAACAGTCAATGCAAACAATCAAGACCAATAGTCAATGCTAACAATCAACACCAACAATCCTGCCCGTATTTAACAGTTCCATGCAATATATAAGCAACCCCATCACCCACAGGCAGCAGTCACTTGACAATGGCAGCAGAGGATATGACCGCCGAAACGTCGTGCTATACAAACATTCTCACTCGGCTAGTTTCCCGAGAAAATTTCACCTATATACAACACCAAGAAATGCTCCATTCTTATATAGCTAAATTACTATTATTGGCTCTCAGCATTGACTACATGAGACAGCCTGTCAGGACTATTACAAGGTTGAGCAATTTGTAGAATATGTGGAACACTTCAGTTATGTATATATTTCAATGCTGATGAATATTCCTATTTGGTGTTTTCTCTGGAGAGGTATCAGTGTTAGTTGGCTGCGTCTGCATAGGTGATGCTGGCTGGGAACCCTTGGGTCCAGCTGTAGATGCTATCTGTCCACACAATGTACTCTTGGTGTATATGAAGTGGTTCAACACGTAAGAGACACAAGGCGTCTCCTGACTCAGTATCCTCACTTGAAGCCCGTAACACAAGAGCTTAAGACCATCACAGCAACTGTGTGTTCTATGTCCATGAAGAGATTGTTGACTCTGATCTGTTATAAGAATCAGACATTCATGGCACATGAATGAAATTTATGATCTGCTTTTCTCTCTCACCAGAACAATTCCTCAGTCACCTCTCCTATTCAGAGAGTTTACTTCTCATTGGTCGTGTAAATTATGCTCACATTTTACCACAACAGTCCTGGAGTCACATTCTAACTACAGTGATAGCATTCAATGCTGATAATAGTAATTACATATAAATATCTCATGTTCAGTCATCAGCTTAGTTGTAAAATAAACTGCTCCAACTATAACCTGGTGGTTTTGAACTGTCTTTGTGAAGTCATAATGGCATATAAAACAGCATACCCATTACACTTTTACTCTCTTTTTTTCCACAGTTTTTGATGCACTGATAGAATCTGGATGGCTTCCTTTTCCCTATCACTACTAGTGTATTGCATTAGACATATAATGACATTGTGTATAGAAACTGCATGGTGGCTGCAATTTCTTCTGTATCAGTTCCGTCACTTAAAGTAATTCGCAATATAAACATTACTGCTCCACTTGGCATTTTACACAATATAATACCGCAAAAGTAGAAACATACTGGTATATGTAGAGACTTTCAAGGGTCTTTGAACTGTGGTTAGACAGGATAAAAAGATAGACAGAAATGGAATAAACACTTTGTAAGCAAAAAAGCATGAGCCACGGTGTTTATCAACTGCTTCCCACATGATATATGCCCAATCTGTTTTACATGTTGATGACACTGCTGCCATTTTCAGCAACAAAAACTATAAAATTAGTGCTAGCAATAAATGTCTATCTATAAAATAAGACTCTGCTACTTCTAAATCAATTTCCTTTGATTAGCTTATTCCAATGATCCACAAATAATTCACTTTTCTTAACAAATTGCAACAAACTTATTTGATCATACTATTACATACTTTCATGGAGGCTTCATAAATAGCCCAATGAAAAGATTAAGATAATGTGTGAATTTGGATAGGTAAAAAAAAAGAAAAAAAGAAAAAAAAATTGCTGAACTATCTGAAATTTATTCAAAAATCTTTTTTTTTAATATCTTATATCTTACCCACTGATTATATTTTACAGATATTTTGATTCATTGCATCTGTTTCAGAAATCTCTTCATAAAAGGAAATTAGAGGCAATGGTTCGTTCTCAAGACATGAAAGCTTTAGCTTCAGCAAGTTTGCTGCAGAGACTTAAGTCATTCTTAAAACCCACTGTTTACAAACCACTGATCATTCTCTTCATTCTTTTTGTTATTCAGCAATTTTCTGGAATATACATTACTCTGTTCTATGCAATTAATTTTTTTCAGGTAAGCATATTTCTATATTAATTCAAAATTGTCACATGTGTGTATTTAAACAGATTCATATTAGGTACAAATAAGAGTTTATTTAGTGCAACAGAAGTCAGGTGATGATCATAAACATAAGATTGAAATGACAAAACCAGTTTTTTAAAGAATTTTTCACCTAATCACATATAATATATGCCAAATCTGTTCTTTATGTTGAAGATATTGCTGCCATTTGCAGCAACAAAAACTAAAAAAAAAATTACTAATGATATATATCTCACTATGAAATAAGAACTTGCTACTTCTAATTAAATATCCTATGACTAGCTTATTCCAATGCTATTTCATTAATGCATATTCTAATCCATGCATGCACCAGTTCCATACCTAGTCAAAGGAGCTCTAGGATAACATCACATGAAGGAGGAATGGATTATACCAATAAACCCTGATAGTTAAGAAAATAGACGCATATTCCAATGCTATTTCAGTAATGCATATTCTAATCCATGCATGCACTAGTTCCATACCTAGTCAAAGGAGCTCTAGGATAACATCACATGAAGGAGGAATGGATTATACCAATAAACCCTGATAGTTAAGAAAATAGACGCATATTCCAATGCTATTTCAGTAATGCATATTCTAATCCATGCATGCACTAGTTCCATACCTAGTCAAAGGAGCTCTAGGATAACATCACATGAAGGAGTAATGGATTATACCAATAAACCCTGATAGTTAAGAAAATAGATGCGTATTCCAATGCTATTTCAGTAATGCATATTCTAATCCATGCATGCACTAGTTCCATACCTAGTTAAAGGAGCTCTAGGATAACATCACATGAAGGAGGAATGGATTATACCAGTAAACTGTGATAGTTAAGAAAATAGAGAAAAACAGAAATATGGCAAAAAAAATTATCTGTTTCAGAAAGTGTTGGGAAAACTCACTGAAGAGTGTAGACATGGCTCAGAACAAGATATCATAACCATTTATCAGTCAGCAGCCAGGAGATTTTAACCTATTTTTACATAAATTGTTCTTGTTGGATCTAATTTCTTTTTGTAGGTTGACACTTATGCAAAATTATCTTTCTTTCCTGGTTCTAATTTCTGGACATTACCATCAGTTTGTTATTCGCATTTCTCAATATTCCTGCTAATACCACCTTTTCAAAAAAGAATGCTTCCCTCAACAATGTGTGCACTCATTACAAACAATGGACTCATGTTCTATTTGTTTTGGATGAGCAATGGGCTATTTGACAGTACTGAAAATATATTATAAATTATAGTCACTCTCGTAGATTAATGCTTTTGGAACCTAATTTTTTGAATTTTGTAAAGAAAAGTGGATAATTTTTAATAAAAAAAGCGAAATAGAAATTAGATTTTTCTTACCTCTGGTCATGTGACCGAAAATTAACTAGGATTAGTGGTCAATTTAGTGATGTCATATGTCTGTAAATGCTATGGCTGTGACTGGAGCCTTTCCTTTTCAACTATTTTTATTGTTTGTTGCTGGTTATTTCTTGCTATTATTGAAATTTCATTTTGAATACAAAATCAAGAACAATTTGTAAAAGCCTACAGTGGAAAAATATCAAAAATAGATGCTTTATTTGTGGGACTAGCTATAGAAACAACCCCTCTCTTTTATTCTGCGGAGCTGAAAAATGTAACAGCTTCAAATTTTGAATCATTTATATTTAAATTGAAAGTTAGAGATTATCAGAAATCTTTTGCAAGAATGACTAAAATTATAAATTGAATTAGTTGCTTTAGGAGATATTGATGAGAAAAATGCAAGCTATAATGTAGGCATAAGGACGGCACAACATTTTTTTCTTTTATTTTTTAGTTATGACTTTACACCTCATTTACCATCGAGGTCATTAGAGGTGGGATGGGATTGGGAACAAGGAACTTGTAGGGATTTGGCCATGGCCTTTTTGAAGGAAGCATCTTGGTATTCACCTGGAGTGATTTCTGATAACCATGGAAAATCCATATCTGGATGCCAAGACAGGGATTCGAACTGATATCCTCCCAAATGTGAGGCCAGAGGGTTAACCACTCACCCACCATGCTCGGTCAAAACAATTAAATAACTGAATGTTATAGGCCATTTTTATTAATTGCAGATAAAAGATTATAGATAAATGATATTTTTCTTTTTCAATGAAACTAAATTTGTTTATTTATTTACCTGCTGCATTTCACTTCATCTCACATGAAGAAACTGTGATGTTTAAGGGTTTACTATTAACATAGAGAGAAGCAACTAAGAAATAGTGTCCGGGCAGATGTGTGGTTGAAGAGTGCCAATGGAATTGATAATGTCCTACGTTCAAACTTTGGTTGGGATAATATTTTTTCTCTACATTTTTTACCATTTTTGTTTGCTGTTTTTTGCGCTACAGAATCATGTTTTTATTTGAAGAGTTCATAAATTTTGGTTGATAAGCATCATGCAAGCATTTGAAACATAAATTGCTGCCATACAAGAAAACTTTTATGATTAGGTATGTATCAGTCCTCTTTTAGTTTTTAAATATACTGGAGATACATTATCATGCAAAAAATATAGGTGCACGGCAGTTAATAATGGGATTTATTTTAGAAGTGAGATCATTTCTAGAAATTTCATGCTAATCTTGCAACAGTTCCGGAATGCTTTGTGTCCCTTTTGTTGGAATTTTTACATGACGATACAACTGCAGGTTACCTTCCTGACATAAATGCGTCTATTTAGGTGGTATTTACTTTTAATGTGCACGTAATTTTCATTTTGTAACTGTTTTTTGGTGTGCAAGTAACATCCAATTTCCTTTTTGAAGTCTTCTTTGGTTATGTTTCAAATGGTTGTAATTTGCTTGTTATCCAAAAAGTTTGGAAGTCTTCAGGAAAAAAAACAACCTAAATTGACGTTTTGGTGGATTTTCGGGGAAAAAATGAATATGCAATGCAACCAACAGCACCTAGTATCCAAATAAAATGAAACAAATGAAACATATTCTGAAGCGAGGATCAAACATATGAACCCTAACCTTAGTGATACTCACCTTAAACAACATATTAAAAATTGCTGTGTAAATGAGCTTCACATAAAATGGTAAGTGACTTTGTTACAACATCAAATTGAAGTTGTTACGTTTCTAAGATCCGCAAAATAAAACTCAGTGGTTGTTCCTATAGCTAGCCCCACATTTAATTAGTCTATTTTCGATATTTTTCAGCTGTAGGCTTTTGCAAATTGTTCTCGTATTAAAAATGAACTTTCATGAATAACAAGAAATAACCAGCAACAAACAATAAAAATAGTTGAAAACTTGGATAATAGGAAACACTCCATTAGCAACTGCAGCATTTACAGACATGTGACGTCAGGAGTGTCATTGGCCCATGCCGGGTAGCAAAGGTGCGTTTTGGCGGGCTTTTAAAAACTTTAAATTTTAACTTTGATTTTCATGCAAAATAAGCACTTTAGTCAAAGAATAAATAGTAGCTGGTGAGTAACGTGTACCAATAAACAATTTAAAACCATTTTCAAAAAGTATACAAATAGCATATTCCGGTTGCCATTATCTTTAATTTTTCCATATTTACTTGAACATATCCAAATGTTTGGAAGTTGGCCTTAATCAAACCATTACCAAAGAAAACCGTTCCTGTCGAACCATCAGATTATCAACCAATAAGTCTATTACCTACCATTTCAAAGGCTCTCGAATACATAGTTTATTACCAAACCACTAAGCACCTTAATGCACACAACAAACTGGATAATTTTTAGTCCAGTTTCTGGAATAATTACAGTACAGTGACTGCACTCATAAAGGTAACAGATGATGTAAGACTTGCTATGGACAGACGAAAAATAACGATAGTGATAATTCTTGATTTCAGCAAGGCATTTGACACCGTCAACCTTGACATTCTCCTGTCCAAACTGAGAGGATTAAATTTTTCCAGTGGCACTGTTGACTGGTTTGAATCATATTTGAGGAACCATCAGCATTGTGTTACGGATGTCAATTGAAACAGATCACCATGGGAGATGACAGAAAGTGGTGTCTCCCAGCAAAGAGACATGGATTAAAAATAAATCCCTCTAAATCTCAGGCTGTTGTTATCGCTAGTCCAAAACTGATAGGCAGCAACTTCACATCAAATATCCCAAAAATAAAGCTTCAGTGAACAGAGTTAAACTATAGCGATTCTGTAAAAGATCTGGGAGTCCTAGCAGATAGTAATTTAAACTGGTCTGAAAATACTGTTTCAGTATGTTGCAAAGCTTTCTCTTCTCTTCACGTTCTATCTAAATGTAAGAAATTCTTCCCCACTTGTATGAAAAGCAATTGGTGCAGACCCTTGTGCTTCCCCATCTTGATTACTGTGACGTTGTTCAGCAAATTTTGAGTTCGGCAGACATATGGATACTTGAACTTGTTATGAACTCTTGCATAAGGTTCATCTGTGACCTACAACTCTACGACCATGTCTCACCATTATATGATCGCTTACAGTGGTTGCATGTTTGCGATCGACGATGATTTCACACTCTATGTCTCCTACACCGCCTCATACATCTGAAAATTCCCGCCTACCTTTGCTCCAACATCTCATACCTAGGACTTTCCCATAATATTAAAACCAGATCCCTGAACTCAAACATACTAACCATCCATGCCCATAGCTCGGAAACCCTAGCCAACTCCTTCTTCATTTCATCTGCCAGATTGTGAAATGATCTTCCCCTGAAGATTAGAACTACCTAAAAGATTGGCCCATTTAAAATTCTTTTGAGAAAGCATTACTTATTCGGCACTAGCTAAATGATCTCTTCTTTCATGCATAACTTATTTTTAGATTTTAATTATATTGATTTATACTGTGTCCACCTGTTTATTCTGCCTTCCCTATTATTAGTTTGTGTTTTGTTTCTTCATCGTACTAGTATTGAGTTTGTGCCATTTACTTCTTTAACTTTTATTAGCATTAGTTTATACCATTAAATGATTGACTAGTTAAACATGAATAATATTAAGATTTTAGTTAGTATTTTACTTATAAATATTATTAAGTTTTTATTAGTATTAATCTTGAACTTAATTTAGGCCAAATGTTAAATAAGTGTTGTATACTGCTAGTTTGCATAAGGTGTAAATTATTTATTATAAACACCTGTTATGATGTAAGAAAGGGCTTGACAGCCCTAATCTTGCCAGGCTAAATAAACCTTTTTAAATAAAATAAATATAAATATATTACTGCCATCTTATGAGTAGATACCAGTGTACCAATAACTTCCAAACTAAATGTAGGAACAAAGTAAAATTTAATGTGTTATATAAAAGCTTGCTGATCCCTATGCATAACATCATCCATATCAAAGCAACTAACATACAAATATGTGCTGAAATGTTCCTCATTTTGTGATTCCACTGGAGAAATACATGGAAAATCGACAATACTGGACTTTTATGATTTGGGGGTGAAACTGTAAACTTGTATCAAATTACCTATTTCTAGAGTGATTGGAATTTGCAATAGAAATCTGAGGCATGTAATGATATTATGGTAGAAAGCAATTTCACATTTGTGGAAGATAAGGGTTAAATACATGGATATTCACAAATTTTAGACTTTACTTATGACTGAAAGTAAGACCTTACATTTGTACAAAATTTTAGATTTCTAAAAGTGAATTTTGATGAACAAAGTGACAAAATCGGTGAAGATAGCATATCAGTAACTTCCAAACTAAGAACAGGAACAAAATAATATTTAATGCATTGGCTAATATTGCTGATATGCAGAATGAAGATATTAAGGTATAAAAATGTCCCAAAACATTTTGATAACACAGTAAGCAGTGCCACTGTTATCTTGATCATAATGATTATGATTTCAAACCAAGAATAGAAGAAGTCATAATTTAAGTAAAGTATGTACAAATTAATTCTAGTGAACTCTCAATATGAAAGTTTGATGGAATACTGGTGGTGATGGGAGAGTTGGTTATAGCATCAGAGATTTGTTTTAAGTTCATTTTAGATGCCAGTTCCAGCATGATTGCATTTGGTTTATATTTCTTGAGTATGATACTGCAAAATATATCCAAGAACTGTTTACAATGGGAGTGAAATTCCTATTCTTTACGTAGATTACGCCTGCTTTTGACCATCTCCTGAAATAAAAAACACCACTAACCAAATTCTTTGCCCCCTCTCCTCTCATTAGTTTCAGCAGATGATAACCTAAAAAGAAATATACTCCCTTGAACTCAAATAAAAATCTCCTAATTCACTTATACCACCCAAGAGTTTCCAGCCACTTCGTTGCTCTCTCCATCATCCATCTACTCAGGCTGATGAATTTTTTCTGACAGACTATATTCACTAACAATTCATAGCATACTGCCATCATTTTTCTGGTAGAGCCAACAGCAACATGACCAAGCATGTTTAAATACTTAATGTTAAAAAAATTTCTTCGTGTACTATCCCAACATCCTACATAATTAGATTATTAATCCCAGTGATTAGACTCCAGCCAGTGGTCATTTTAGGCTGAGGCAGGAAGACCCGAAACTGGGATCACAGTTACTGGCAGCCCAATCAAATTCGGCACCATATGTTAGGAGTAGCGTAAATCAGTCTCGACCATTAAAAGTACTCATTATTAACTGTAGAAGTGTTTGTAATAAGCAGCCTGAGCTTGAAAGCATTATTAGTAGTACAGAAGCAGATATTGTATTAGGTACTGAAAGCTGGTTAAAACCGGATATAAGTTCAGCAGAAATATTTGACGATAGAATGAATGTTTTCCGTAAGGATAGGTTGAACTCCAATGGAGGCGGTGTATTTATAGCTGTTAGTCAACACCTGTCGTGTAGCAAAATAAATATCGATAAGGTCTGTGAAATCCTATGGATTAGACTAAAAGTAGCTAGGACAAAACTTGTATTAGGGTCTTTCTATCGTCCACCAGATGCAGATGTATCTATTGCTGAGGCCTTAAGAACTAATGTAAGTAATATAGCTCGTCAGTTTCCAGATCATGCAATAATACTAGGAGGTGACTTCAACTTTCCGTATATTGACTGGAATAATTACGACCACGTTACTGGTGGCTGGGATAAAACATCCTGTGAAATTATTCTTGACTTTTTCTCAGATCTTAATCTTGAGCAGCTCATCACTGAACCAATGCAGTGCCACAACAATAACGAAAACATTTTAGATATTCTCGTTACGAATAGGCCTGAATTATTCATGGACATTTCTACCACCATGGGAATAAGTGATCATAAAGCTGTAATTGCTACAGTAAAATTAATAGCCGCGCGCAAAAAGAAAAAAGAAAGGGTCGTTTACAGGTTTGAAAAGGCCCCAAAGGAGAGTTTAAGAACGTTTTTGAGGGAAAATTACATTACCTTTATAGAAGGAAGAGGCTCGGTTGAAGAGACGTGGCTTTGATTCATGCATATAGTCAGGGAAGGTTCGGACTTACATATACCGAAAAGGACAATCAGGGATGGGAACGATCCCCCGTGATATACACGTGAACTTAAACGGTTACTTAAAAAACAAAGGAAGATACATGCACGCTCAAGGAAGACGATGTGTAGGAGTGATTTAGAAAAGTTAGCTGAGACAAGAGAACATGTTAATAATGCAATGCGCGAGGCTTTTAACGACTTTAGATGCAAACTCACTTTCTAAGAGTCTCAACGAAAACCCAAAGAAATTTTGGTCGTATGTAAAAAAAGTTAGTGGTAGTAACAACAATATGTCAGTTCTACTACAAGACGGTCGGGAAGTTGATGACAGCCACGAAAAAGCTACCTTATTTAACACCAAATTTAAAAATTCTTTCACTGACGAAAACATGAAAAACATTCCCGCTTTTGCACGGCGTGTAGAATTTGAGTAGGATCCAGTTCAAATTGATAGTGTAGGTATCATAAAGCAATTAAAGCTCCTGAAGTGGGGGAAGGCGCCAGGTCCTGATGGTATTCCAGTAAGATTATTTTCAGAATACGCGGAAGAAATAGAACCATTTCTATCAGATATATTTCGTAAATCTTTAGAAGAAAGAAAAGTACCTTCTGACTGGAAAATAGCGCAGGTGATTCCCGTTTTCAAGAAAGGTGATCGGAGAGATCCTAGGAATTATCGACCCATATCTCTAACATCTGTCTGCAGTAGAATTCTGGAGCATGTCATATGCTCTAACGTTATGAAGTTTCTGGATGAAAACGAGTTACTTAAAGCAAACCAACACGGATTTCGTAAGAACCGTTCATGTGAAACGCAACTGGGTCTATTTTCGCATGACGTAATGAAGGTTATCGATGCAGGATCACAAGTTGATGCTATTTTCTTGGATTTCCAGAAGGCTTTTGACTCTGTACCACATAACCGCCTTTTGGCGAAGATTCGAGGATACGGTATATCTGATCAGATCTGCGAATGGATACGCGATTTTCTAACTGGTCGGTCGCAGTATGTCGTTGTTGACGGGGAAGCCTCTTCAAAGCTAGATGTTACTTCGGGCATTCCTTAAAAGTGTAATAGGACCACTTCTTTTCTTAATTTTTATAAACAATCTCGGTGACAACGTTAATTGCAGGATGCGATTTTTTGCTGATAATGCACTTATTTATAGGGAAGTGTGGTGCTCTGACGATTGCTTAGAAATACAGTGTGATCTGGATGTTATTTCGGAATGGTGCCGTAAATGGCAGCTTACACTTAACTGTAAAAAGTGCAAGGCAATGCAAAAAAGTAATAAAAAGAACCCGTTTGCTCACGAGTACAAAGTTAACAATTCAGTTGTTGACTCAGTCGATTCCCTGAAGTATCTAGGTGTAACAGTACAAAGCAACATGAAATGGGACTTGAACATAACTTCCGTTGTAGGCAAAGCTAATTCTAAACTACATTTTATAGGTCGTATTTTGAGAAGCTGCAATGCTCATACAAAGGAAATAGCGTACAAAACGCTAGTGCGTCCGCATTTGGAATACTGTTGTGCAATTTGGGATCCATATCGCAAGGGATTGATTGACACATTAGAGAAAGTACAGAGGAGAGCCGCTCGATTCGTGACCGCTAGTTATAGTCCTTATGTAAGTGTCACAGAGCTGATACGTGGGTTAGGCTGGGATTGTTTGCCGGACAGACGACGTCGTTTTCGTTTAAATTTGTTGGAAAATATGCGAAAATCTCTAATTTATGAGTGAAACGAAATACTTCTACCGCCAACCTATTTAGGTCGCAATGACAGGAGGGATAAGATTCGAGAGATAAGATGCCGTACTGATACATTTATGTATTCTTTCTTGTCTCGTACTGTTCGGGATTGGAGTACTCTAAAATAGTATTGGTGCTTAGCACCCTCTGCCACCCACAGTAATTGTGAATTGCAGAGTATAGATGTAGATGTAGATGTAGATTTTCAGGGTTGTTGAGCCTATTGACTCTCACCAATAAACTGCTGCATCCAGTCTATTGGACCCCTGTATATGGTATTGGAATAATTTATAAAGATGTATTTAGTGGGTGAGGTATATATCAAACCAGAGATTCCACTATGATCTAAGTGGCAAAATTTTCATATATTCCATGTTTGTCATATGACACACACATGTCAGTTTGAATAAGGGTAACATTAATTAATTATTAGTAAATTTAAAAATTTAAATTAATTACCTCACTTTCCACTCCAAAACTCCTTCGTGATGAATAAGGTTTTTTGTTTCACCCCACATTATTTTGTGACCATCTTCTATTTGATGCTTGACAGTGACTGACTACATGATTCCATTCTATTTTGTCTGTATATACCTTCCCACATTTACGTGACACTTGGTAAATACTGTTGTTTTACAGAGGAGCTCCACAATTCTTTTCAGTTCTCAGGATCAACATGATTTATTGCCACTGTTGTATGTAGTTTGTCTATGGGCTTCAGTAAGTATTCTGACAATAATAATTCATGTCACCT
This sequence comes from Vandiemenella viatica, assembly GCA_031002005.1. Lineage (NCBI taxonomy): Eukaryota > Metazoa > Arthropoda > Insecta > Orthoptera > Morabidae > Vandiemenella > Vandiemenella viatica. Next base: position 367,924,325 of record CM061921.1, read on the forward strand.
GTATATTATAATTTGACATCATCTGTTTTCTATTGATAATTTAGCTTCTGGCTGATTTGTCCTAATCTCTGTTGGTAATGTTCTATGCATCATCTAGGTTCCATAATTATTTTTGTTCAAGGGCTGGGTTGAGTTCCGTTTTTATGATACTAAATGACATGTTTTGAATGCTGTACTTTGTAAAACAATGTCATAATAAGGGCCTGTTTTTTCACCGGACATTCAGAAGAAAAACTTCCAAATGTCAGTCTGCATATTTGTCTTTTTTATTATTATTAAGCTGTGTGTATTAGCCTTCCTTTTTGACATTATTTGGCTAGTACATCTGAAAAAGGCAGATGACTATCCTCTTCCAAACATTGTTTGGTGGATTGTATTAAACTGTGTCCGGAATTTAATTAGAACTTTGGCACTTTGCAGCCAAGCTACAAACATATTTTCAACATAGCTGAGCCACATTGAAGGTTTCAAATCTGCCATTTCTATGGCTTGCTTTTAATTATTTATTTATTTATTTATTTATCAATCTTGTTCCATGGATCCCTGCTGAGGAAATACCTCTGGGATGTGAAACATGTCATTGTTGATACATATACACATAATATGAGTCATATCATAGTAAATATATACATATTTTACAAATACAAGAAATAATAATAAACATACATTTTTGCAACTGAGTTTTGCAAACGTCATAATGAGTACAATTAATTATTTTCTTCAAATTCTTGAATGGAGTAGAAGGAGTTGCCAATAAGATAATCTCTAAGTTTTTGTTTGAATACATCTTTATTATCTGAAAGCTGTTTTATACGATTAGGTAGTTTATTAAACAGATGTATCCCAGAATAATTAACTCCTCTTTGTACTAATGACAGAGATGTTTGTGTTTTATGCAAGTTATTTCTGTTTCTTGTATTGAAACTGTGTACCTGTGAATTAAGTGTAAACAGGTTAAAATTTTCTATGACAAAGCTCATGAGAGAATATATATACTGAGAATACATTGTAAGAATATTCAGTTTCTTAAAGAGTTGTCTGCAAGAAGTTCTTGGTTTTACCCTACACAGAAACCTAATAGCTCTTTTCTGTGTTATGAAAACTTTTTTACTTTGTGAAGAGTTTCCCCAAAAAATTATGCCATATGACATTACTGAATGAAAATATGAGGAGTACACCTGTTTCATTAATTCTAGATCTGCTGTTAGAGAAAGTGTTCGTATTGCAAAGGTGGCACTACTTAACTTTGCCAGTAGTGTAGTGATATGATCATGCCAACAGAGTTTCTGATCTATTTTAATACCAAGAAATTTTATACTCTCTGTTTCTAAGATTGTGTTGTTTTTATAGTTTATACATATATCTGGCTGTGCATAGTTTTTTGTTTTAAACCTAATATAATGTGTTTTTTCAAAATTTAATTTTAATGAATTTGCCTTAAACCAATTTGCTACTACTCTAAGTACTTCATTTACACTAAATTCTATAGTACTGTTTGGTGTTTTACGCACAGTAAGGTTAGTGTCATCTGCAAATAAAACACTCTTAACTTCGTCGGATAATTTCCAGGAAGGTCATTGATGTATAACAGAAAGAGGAGGGGACCTAAGACAGAGCCTTGTGGAATTCCATGTTTTATTTTCTCCCAGTCTGATGAAGCATCTTTACTTATTTTAGAATCAAAAATTGAAACTTTTTGCATTCGGCTTTCAATGTATGATTTAAACCATTTACCTGCGGTCCCAAAAATACCATAGTATTCCATTTTTTTCAAAAGTAATTCATGATTTACACAGTCAAATGCTTTTGCAAGATCACAAAATATTCCTACAGGATTCATTTTATTATTCAGTTCCTCAAATGTGTTATTTAAAAATGAATATATAGCCATTTCTATGGATGATCCTTTTTTGAACCCAAATTGTGAATTAGTTAGGATATTATAGTGTGTAACATGTTTTATTACTCTTCTATACATGACTTTTTCAAAAACCTTTGAGAATGTTGAAAGTAATGAAATAGGACGATAGTTGTCTACACATGTTACTTCTCCTTTTTTAAATAATGGTTTTACAACAGCATATTTTAGTCTATCGGGAAAAACACCTTGTATTAAGGATTCATTACAAATGTGAGCAAGTACATGACTGATACAGTCTGAACATCTTTTCAGTAATTTACTTGAAATATTGTCATAGCTGGAAGAATTTTTAGGTTTTAATTGTTTAATGAGTTTATTTATTTCTGAGACTGTTACTGGTGGCAATTTCATCTCCACAAAGCTATTTGGGAAAGCAGTCTCAAGAAGCCTTAGAGCACTATGTGGGGATTGCTTTTCTATGCCTAATTTATCTACTACTGACGTAAAATGTTTGTTAAATATTTCACAAACTTCCCCTACTTCGCTATACACATATCCATTTTGTTCTATTTTTATGTCCTTAGAGTGATTTACAGTTTTTCCTGTTTCAGTCTTTATTATATTCCATATTGTTCTCATTTTATTGTCTGAATTTTCTATTTTCGCCGATATGTACCTGTTCTTGGCCTTCCTTATTACATTTCTTAGTATTTTAGAATAAAGTTTATAGTGAACTTTCAGCGCATAGTTATCCGATTCTCTCATTTTTAAATAAAGGTCCCTCTTTGTTTTACTAGAGATTCTAATACCCTTTGTTATCCATCCCATGCCCAGTTCATTGTTTGGAGTGTTGAGAATTTTCCTTTTTTTGAAACTACCTTCAAAAAGTGTTAGAAATATATTCAGAAAGGAATCAAATTTCGCATTAACACCCTGCGCATTATATACTTCTAACCAGTTTTCATTGTTTAAGGTATCTATGAAGTGTTTTATATTATTTTCACTAATATTTCTTCTATAAACCCAGCTTTTCTTTATCTGTTTAACAGTGTTCCTGGACTCGATACATAATAGCTGGGCATCATGATCTGAGATACCATTTATTACTGGATGTATGCTGTAATTACTGCACTGAGAAATATCCATAAAAAAATTATCAATTGCAGTCCTGCTATTATTTTGTATTCTCGTAGGAAAATTTACAAGTGCTGTTAAGTTAAAAGACAACATCAAGGCTTCCATATCTAATCTATCATTGCTGTGATTCAGAAAGTCAACATTGAAATCTCCACATAATACTATTTGTTTGCTATTTGTAAAACTTAGTAGCAAAGACTCTAAATGAGATAAAAATAGTCTGAAATTACCTGAGGGGGCCCTGTAAATTGCTATCACTATCAGCTCTTCCTTATCATATTCTAGTTTAGTAACACAACATTCAAAGTGTTGTTCTATACAATACTTACTTACAACTACACTACTGCATTCAATATTATTTTTAACAAAAATGGCAACTCCCCCTTTCTCCATTTTACATCTGCAGAAATGAGAGCTTAATTTAAAATTTGGGATGGACAGCTGAGATATTCCTGTATCAGACAAATGATGCTCAGATATACACAAAACGTCTACATTAAAATTTCTGGAATTTTGAATCTCTTCTAGGCTTAAGGTAATGTCATCAGTTTTACTAAATATTCCTCTTATATTTTGGTGGAAAATACTGGTCTGAACACTTTGACGCAATGACTTTGAATTGTTTATTTTATTATTATTTTTACATTCAAATATTCATTGCTGCAGTGATAAAGGGATAGCCATTGCTACCCCATTCTGTTGCTCAAAAAATTTATGACACCAATGATAGTGGAAGTAAGTGGTAGTTAAAATTTTTGCAGTCAACTAACTTCAAAATATATACATACACACACATTATCTGCTTTAGCTAGCTCCAGTGAGACTCATTAGCAACTTTACGCATTTTTTTAGAAGATTGGTAACGTCATGTTGCTAGAAAATGATATATTAGCCAGCATTTAAGTTGTCACCCTTCTTTTTTTTTGTTGCTTTATGCATCATTAATGTTGAGGTCATTAGAAGTGTGAAGGGATTGGGGGCAAGGTAGGGGAAGGAATTCAGCCATGGCCTTTTGAAGGAACCATTTTGGCATTTGTCTGGAGTGATCTGGGTAAATGATGGAAAACCCAAATCTGGATGGCCAGACGGGGATTCGAACCCACTTCCTCCCAAATGAGAAGCCAGAACATTACAACTCACCCACCACGCTTGGTCTCAGTAGACAGTGATTAATCATGAAAGTTATGAGCAACAGGATAGGGTAGCAATTGATGTATCTTACTTGCATGTGATGGTAAATTTGAGTATGGAAGAATTAAGTAGAGATCACAACTTTTACATGGCACAGGCATATGGATGACACTTTTGTATGGAAAGGAGGTTTCTGTTCACTTGGCTTCTCTTCATGTACTGATCAAAAAATGCCAGAAAGAAAGATGAGGGCATCCAGTTTTATATATAAAGATATACACAGAATGTCATATGAATGCTTTCTCATACCACCATACAGTGCAAAAATAAGAACTTTTCAAGCTAAAGCTTCATATCACTGATTAAGTATTCAACAGCAGGTAATCAGTACAAAGTAGGGTGTTGAAATATAGTGGTTCTTGGGATTGGACAATGCCTGAAATATTATCACTGAAGGATAGTACAAATTATCCAGAAGACAACCTAAACAATACAAAATTGGCCTTCTTGACTTACATTAAAGAGGTGTCAGGAATGATTGGCAGAATACTAATTAAAGCCCAAATATAATCTATATGCTATAGTGCCAAAAAAATCAGATTGATTCTAAGAAGTACGAAGGATTAATTAGCTTCTCTATAAAATGGTAGTATAGTATGTTTGAAAATAAATATTAGGATTTTGAGACATTGTAGAAATTTTATTTTTATTAAAAATGATACATCAAATGAAAGAGCATTTTTTTACCTACAAGTGTCCAATGTGAGCACCATTCATCACACAGCATGCATCCAGTCAATAAGCAAGTTCTTCCCATAGCTTGATCGGAGTGTCTGGTGTAATTGATGCAAAAACTGGTTCAATCCTGTTTCTCAAGTCTGGCAGGTCAGCTGGTAGCAGAGGTACATTTACATAATCCTTTATGAGCACCCAAAGATTTAAAAAAAAATGTATGGCATCAGATTGGGTGAATGTGCGTGGAGGCCATGTGAAGCAAGCTCTGTCATCTGGTGATTGAGTACAACATCATTTAACCAATTAGTACTGAGTAATGCCAGTAGCTCCACATAAAATTCTCTGGTTCATCATCAATTGAGGAAAGAGCCATTGTTGAAGTGCATCAACATAAGAAACACTAATTGCAACTGCTTCACCAAAAAAATAAAGGCCAATAAAGCTTATGCCAAGATATGGCACAAAAAATACATCCAATTTTGGAGAGTCTCATTGCCACTGTATCACTTCGTGGGGATTTTCTGACCCCCTGATACACACATTATAAGTGTTCACATTTCCTCTTGGCTAAATTCATCCCTGTAAATGACACAATCAATAAAATTTTCAACATCATGCAGTAACATTTTGTTTGCAAAGTTGTCATGTAAACAGTAGCCTATATGCATTAGAGCTTGTAACAGCTATAACTGATAAGGTTGTAGAAGTAAGCATTTCCTAAAAACTCACATAGATGTCACTGGAACTGCTAATTCATGACCAGCCTTCCTAACAAAGTCCTTGGCGCTATACATGAAAAAATTTCTCACTTGTTCAATATCTGGAGTCTTCACACTGATGATACAACCTATGGATGTTATTATTCACTTAGAGAATTGCAACAGAATTTAATATGGAATGCTCATTAAACTGTAACTATATATTCACACCATACAACCTGTTAAACACAAGAAGCTTTCTGATCAGAAGTTGCTATCTTTCTTACTAGCACTTTATAGTTGAAGATAGAGGAAACACTGCATGCGAACAATGAATCTGTTTGTTTTGCTCTTTCATTTGATGACAAATAATAAAAAATCATGCAAATCCTCAAAACCCCAATATTTATTTCGAAACACTCTTTATTTACCAAGTAGCATGTGAATGTAGAAACTTATATATAATCTAACAAAAAGGAATGTACCGGTACCAATAAAGTTACAAGAATGTGTCTGGCACACCAGATTGAACCATGCCACTAAATCAACTATCATTAAATATCTGTGAGAAGAGGGCCACAAAATAATGGGGGGGGGGGGGGGGAATAAAAATCCTTACTTGTGTGAAGGTTTCTTAGAATGGATGGAACCTGAAGAAGTCAATTGATATTATTTAGTTCTCAAACATTTTTAATATGAACACCAGTTATAACATTACCCAAACTTTGAAGTACATATTATATGAAAAGGATTTGAAAAGTAAAAATTTTACAATTTAGATTGTAGTGGATCCTCTGGTGTAATATGTACTACACTTCTGACTACATATGTACTGATTATTCCCATGATACATCTACAAGGGTGGCCCAGAAACCAATGCACCACATTTTTTTCTCAGCCCCCAACAATGGTACGAATCAAAAACTTTAGATATGAAATCTTTGAAGTTTTCAGAATGCGCGCGCAAAGTTCCTGTTTCTTCTGACAGATAGCATACTTGCAGTAATGGCTCAACATGGCATCTGTGACTGATGTACATTATAAACAGCGTGTTGTCATTGAATTTCTCACTGTGGAGCAAGAAACAGTTTTAAACATTCACAAAAGTTTATGTGCAGTTTATGGAGTATCAGCAGTCAACAGAAGTACAGTTGTTGTTGGGCACAGAGGGTGAGGCCATCTGAACGTGTTTCTGCAGAGCTCTAAGGTTTTCATTGGTCGGGAAGGCCACTCACAGCTGTAACACCTGACAAGAAGCAGCATGCTGATGTGATTATTCATGAGGACTGACGCATAACGACTCGGCAGTAGGTACAGGAGCTGTCAATCAGCAAAGGAAGTGTGGGTGTAATCGTCAGTGATCTTGATTATGCCAAAAAGTATTCATGATGGGTTCCATGCCATCTTACAGAGGAATACAATACTCTCAGAAAAAACATTTCTTCTGAGTTGCTGCAATGTTTTGAAGCTGAGGGGAAAGCCTTCTTGACCCAGATTGTGACAGGTGATGAAACCTGGGTTCACCATTTTAAGCCCAAAACAAAATGGCAATCAATGGAATGGCACCATCCTGACTCTGCACATAAGAAAAAATTGAAAGCAACTGCTTCTGCTGGTAAGGTCATGATCACTGTGTTTTGGGGCTGTGATGGTATCATACTCATTGCTGTGATGCCTAGAGGCACCACCATTAATTCTGAGACATATGTGAACACATTAACGAAACTCATGAAGCGCTTCCAGCAACTTGGAGGCCATAATAACCACAGTAATTGTTGCTTCAACATGATAATGCATGCCATCACAGAAGTTGGAGGACACTGGAACACATCACCAAACAGGGTTGGACAGTGTTACCCCATCCACCCTCTAGCCCTGACCTATCACTCTCAGACTTTCACTTGTTTGTGCCACTGAAGAATTCCATTTGTAGGAAATATTTTGAGGATGATGAAGAGGTAATTCACACAGTGAAAAAATGACTTCATGAACAGGACAAAGAGTGATACTGCCAGGGCATACATGCTCTTGTGTCTCGCTAGAAGAGTGCCATAGAATGGGAAGGAGATTACATGGAAAAATAGGGAGTGTAGAAGAAACATCATTCTTTCTTGTATATAAGTTTCATTGTGTTCAATAAATAATTGTTGAAGAAAATAAAACTGTGGTGCATTAGTTTCTGCGCCACCCTCATAAATGAAAAAATGGACTAGAGTGTCAGTATCTTGGTGACTAAGTGGATTAAATTTTCCATAAGATGACCCTGAAATGTTAGAATTAATAAGCAAGCATGATAGCCTCTAAGGATATTTTATTAACCCAAACATTTGCTTCATGATAAGGAGGGCAATGGAATACCTGAAAACACTAATCCTCAAAATTACACAGTTGTAAATGGACAAGTTAGCATATGCAAAACCACTGTCCATCCTCCTTACCCTTTCTCCAAATGATTTCTACTACTTCTCTCACCCTCCCACATCCCCATTTCACCATCCTCATTCCAGATCCCAATTTACTGCTCATCTCTCACTACTCCCACATCACATTTCATTAATCCTTTCTTTTCCCTCTCTCAGTTACAATTTCACTCCTACTCCCTCTTCTCCACTGTGCTCCCTCCCCCCGCACACACATGCACATGTAAATTCAGGTTCCTCCTCCACCCTACTCATTACTTAGCTTCACTCAGTATTTACTCATGTGCTGGCTCTACAACTTACACCATGGTGCTAAGCATATCATGAAAATACAGTATAACTATTAACAAAATCATGGATTCAAGATCATAGTGGATGGTTGTGGGGAGAAAACACTGATTTTTACACAACACATACCAAAGAAATTAATATGTCAAATCAATTCTCATTTGTAAGGTGGTGTGATTATTAAATTTAAGTAGATATTTTAACCAAAAAAATACTTATCTCACAGGACATTGGAACAGATGTTGATGCAAACCTCGCTACAGTGTTATTGGGATTGGTACGCTTTGGCATGAGTGCGGTGAATACAATATTACTAAAGCATTTTGGTCGGCGCCCATTGATCTTTGCTAGCTGCCTTGGCATGGCTGTCAGTATGACAGCTTCTGGTGTTGCTACTATGTACATTAAAAATGGTAAGAATTGTTACTATTATACAGGATTTATTTGTATAAACTAAGATTGAAGAATTTCACAGCATTGTTAAAAAAAATTGTCATCCTTCCAACTGTGTCAAAATGTCACACTTCTTGAATGTTTCAAGGGCCCAGTCCTCTGCACTCATTTCCAACCAAATTCTGAAAGCTTGAGAATTTTTTATTAACTTAATTTTATTACTTCTCCTTGTATGTGCCCATAGGTTACTTCTCACAAAGTTTTATTTGTATTATATTATAGGAGGGATTTTAAGATAGATATAAAAAAGGGCTTGTAAATGATAATAATTGTGATGTTTGCATTATGAGATTGGTCACTCTAACCTCAATATGTAATGACTCATACCATTTCATAGTTGACTCTTGCAGATGGGTCCTTACTTAATGTTCCTAACATCAGTCTGCCATTTGTTCTAACTTCGTGAGTATTGTGGATAAATTTGCAGTTGAGTTCATACATATAACAAACAACTCAATAACTGCAGGTCTCAATTACCTAAATATAATGTGACATTTAACAAAAAGTGTTCTACAGTTTATGGATTCCCATTAGATTAAACTCTAAATATTATGTGTGTTACTAATAATTGTTGATTTAAATGATCCCTCTAATCTGAGTCCTACCAGGGAGCAGAACTAAAAATTTTATTAAACCTACTTTATTTTCTAGCAAATTATTCTTTTCTGTCCAAGAACATATAATATTTTTTGTAGGATCTTCGACTTCCATTCCCAACTAAAATTGGCATGTGAATCAAATTACACTAAAGTAACAAAGAGAGTAGCCTGGTGGCTCAGTGGTTAAGGCATCTGACTGGAGACTGGAAGGTCCCTGGTTCAAATCCTTGTTTGGCATGTCAGAACCTTTCTATTCCTTCCAATGTCAAAATGTTGTTAGAATACTTATTTTATTATTGTAGCGGAGTCACCGTTTTCAAAAAATGCTTCTACAGTAAAATCTCAATACGCCTCGACCAATGCAAAATGGCTAAATTCCTAAAACTGTTTTATTCAATGATGTGTGTTTCAACACACGACCAACAAACATGTCACCGTGGCACAAAATTTAAATTGTTTAATTGGTTCTTTCTGACCATGTATTACATATTTGATTCATCTATATTTATTCCTTTGACAGTCCTGCATCCAACAATGGTTGAAGATTGGCTTAATTTCTTAACCCTCATCTGAATTTTCATTGCCTTAAACCATTTTCTTGTTTGTTGTTATTACCAGCATTGATGCAACTATAATCACGATTTCTTCAGCAGGTTATTTAAATGTGAATATTTATATCAACTTGTGTATGGCTTCATTTCCTTTAAATTTTTCAGCATTTCTTCAAACTATTCAGTGAATATTGCACTTCCTTCCCTTTGTTAAATACTTGAGTCAACCCAATTATTCCCATACTTTTTTCCTCTTGTAGAAGGATAGCTGCTGTTGACTATTTTACAATTTGTAGCATCATTGGTTAGCGTTCTCGCCTCGCATTCGGGAGGACGGCGGTTCGAATCCCCGTCCGGGCATCCAGATTTGGGTTTTCCATGGTTTCCCAAATCACTCCAGGCAAAGGCCGGGATGCTTCCTTCAAAAAGGCCATGGCCGAATTCCTTCCCATTCCTTGCCCCCATCCTGGCCCCCCATCCTTTCCCGTCTCTAAAGACCTCGCTGTTGAGAGACGTAAAGCAGTTAAAAAATAAATAAAAAAATAAAAAAATAAATGTAGCATCATTGTATTGTTTTCCTACCTGAAGTGAGTCGTGCACTTTCAAAATTTGCAACTCTTATATGCTTTATTTTTCATTGCTACCTGTATGCTGCATGGATAGGTTCCACCACTAAGGTTATGGAACAGACAATACTGCCGGAGTGGCAGTAACAGGTGTTGGTTGATAGAAATAACCTGGTCATCACTGGCTGCAGAGGGATGAGTTCATTTAGGAGGTTAATGATTCCTCCGTTGATGAAATGACACTATAATATATCAGCTAGAGTCTGAACCATAAGCTGAGTGTGCGTATTAACAGCATCTGATTACCATGTTTTGGGCAGCTGAATTTGAAAGCAAGACCTCAGGTGTATATCCACTATGTTGTTACTTGTAGAAAGATCCACAAATACAAGCAAATCACCTACAACTAAAAAATTTTCAGCCTAGAAGGCTGTTAGGCTCACAGTATAGACAAATAATATGTCAGCATCTTACCAGTGTAAGAATAGACAAATGCTTTCAATGCTGTAAAGAAGCCTCTGAAATTCAGATCAACACCATATGTCTATCTACAGTGAACTCTGCAAGCTTATGCTCTCAAATAACTGTAATTATATGTTTGTTTTTCAGATTCTAATATGTAAATAAAGCTTCAAAATTATTTAGCAGTCCTTTTTCTTTAATACAACTGGAAGATGAGGATTACAAAGCCACTGTTGCTATGAAATTCCTGATTAAGTGTCTTTATAATTCATAATAACCAAATATGTGTCAAACGAGTTCCTGTTGCAGATAACAATTTTCTTCTGAAATTTTCATGTTTGTACCATTGTTAACTGGGCTGCAGAGCATGCTGAAAGCATGGTCATTGGTACTCAATGTCCATTTTTTTTTTCAATATTTGTTTTTAACTTTTAGTATAAATTTACAGTGTTGCCAAATTATTTATCCAATTTATATATGTTAGACTGTTCATTATAACACCAGAGATGTGTGGAGGAAATCATTCATCTTGAGCCAGATCAATCTTAACCACCTGTCCACCCCCCTCAATCATCCCTTAATAAAAGTGATTCAAAGTTCATTTGTGATATGTGGGAAAAATTCTGTGTTTTTATATTTACAGTATTATATACAAGACAGGTTGCCAACTGAAAGGTCTTTAAGCTCAAAAAAGAATAATTTCATTACTTGCAATGTCAGGTATATGATTTAAACAGTTCTGAATTGAATAATTCAGAAAAATACCACCCCAAAAGAGGCTAATTTAGTTTATATTTTTAAAATGACATCACTTTGACATTCAATATATTTTTTTTTTTTCTTTTTACAGGTGGAGGCATATCTTGGCTTCCTGTGGTGTGTGTGCTTGCATATGTATGTACGAGTATGTTGGGACTGCTGAGTATTCCATGGACTATGACAGCAGAACTTTTCCCAACTGATATAAGAGGCATTGCACATGGTATAGTTATATCATTTGCCCATATTGTAATGTTTGCCTCAATTCAGTGCTACTTCGGCATGTTAGATTTCTTTGGAGGGGCACATGTACTGCAGTGGTTTTTTGCTGTGTTTCACTCATAGGTATTTTACATGTGTGGACTTTTCTTCCTGAAACACATGGTGTTAAACTAATAGACATTGAAAATTACTTTAAAGACAACATATTTTATTTTCGATATCAAAGGAGAAAAGCAATTAATCTAAGAAGTGATAAACCATAGTTAATTTAAAAAATATTTTTGTGTCCATATTATTAATTAATAAAATATTTATACCCTGTTTCAAAAAGGATTTGAACAGAAAGAAAGTAACCAAAAATTTCCTAATGAAAATGGATAGCCCCTCAATAAACACATGTCAGTTACCAAGTAACATGCATATATAAAGTTACATTTTTCGATTGGGGCTTATACGTGGCAATGTACTTAGTTCATGACTCTTTCTGGGATGTCTTCACATTGATTATGATTAGCTAGAAAGAATGTGGTGATAGGAATAACTGGACTTTGGCACATACAGGATCAGTGTTGCCTAGGATGTCAAAACCTGCAAAATTCAAAGGGTTTATTGTTTTTTAATTGTACACTATTTGTCCATATCATGAAGCATGTATTGAAACTGTTAGGTCACGTGAATTGTCATTTTATTGCTTGAAACAATCTCCCTGTGAATAATAATATTTTCTTTACATCATACTGACATCACGAAAGTCATTTAGCTGCCCTGAGCAGTGGCGTAGCTAGGTTAACAAGGGCCCCATTGCAAAAAAAATATTTTGGGCCCTTAGGCCAAATGGGTGACTTTTTTTAAGCTCTACCAAGTCTTGTGAGGTTTGCTGCCAGTGGCTCCCTGAACTAAGCTTGGGGGCCCATGAGCTGCACCTGGGGGCTCCCTGAGCATGGAGACCCCAGCGCACGGCACCACCTAGCCCTCCGATAGCTATGCCTGTGGCCCTGAGTACTACCATATATCTGAAAATTGTGTAGGCTTCGTGCAAAAGTTTATTATGTTATTCTATTTGTGAAATGTGCAATTCTGAGAAGGAAAGTGGAGACTATCCCAGTAGTTACCTAGGGGAATACAGAAACATGCTTAAAACCACGAAATGCCAGGACCAAAATTAGAATCCAAAAACAAATTTTTCCAACCCATCTCCACTGTAATGAAAACTGATCAAGATGAACTGGAACTGATATGATGTAGATGAAATAAACAGCAATACAAGAACGTAGAAAGATGTAGCTGCAAAAAAAAAAAAAAAAATGTGAAGAAGTAGAGGGAAGAAGAAGAAGGTGCTCATCCCACTTCAATATTGTGCTGATCCGAATCGGGCACATGTCAGAATTACTTTGACCTCCAGTAACTACTGTTGATTTGATTATTAAAATATTATAATATGCAACTGAAGGATTTTTTTTCAGAATGTGAATGATAGGCTGAGTAATTTGATAGGGATGATATCTACTATTATTATTGAAACTTATAAATTTGAGGCATTTACATGCATATTACATAAAAAGAATTCTTGCCTGCCAGTCAAACTGTTTGTAAAGCCCAGATAGCAAGTATCTGTTGTGTGAAAGCTTTGAGTCCAGAGGCTATGACCTTGCGCAAACAATGCAGAGAAGACAGGGTAAAAGAACATGTAACTAGTTTTGAATAGCATTTATACAGATTCACTTAAGAAACCATTTTCCACAATTCCCTAAGTGGCTCAGTAAATTAACATATGGTCCAGTGATCACCACAGTTTTAATAATCATGATGTTTTCCCTACATCACATCAAGTTTCTACGAAATGGACTGGCCAGTTACAGTGTACTGCTGGATAGCATGTAATCACAAGTTTGGATTAGTCTATAGTGAGCATCTGTAATTAACAGTTCACTAATATTCTAAAAATTGTATTTTTTATACATCTTGTATCAGGGTGGGAAGGCTAAATATGAGGTAGTCTTTGGTTTGACTATTACCATTGTAACAGTATGAAATTCTATGAGAGAGGAGAGAGGGAGAATTGTCCTTGCTGCTTGAGGATGCCTTTGAAGATTGTTCAATGTGTTGCCAGACACCTACAAGAGAAGATCATCATTTTCAATAGTGCACTTCAATATTTTGCAATCTTTTTGCAAAGTTCTGATGGTTCAAGGCTTCAACTATCAGCTATGTTTTAAGTCAAGCTGATAAATACTTTCAACAGTTCATGCTTATTATGTTTAACTAGACTTTGTAACTAATTTTAGCATTTTTACCTAAGCATCAAACTGATGTTGATGTGATGAAACCTTGTTGTGAATTCATCCACATATGATTACTGATGCCTAAGTTGATGTGAAACCATCTTGAAGCAATAACATTATCATTATAGCTCACATAAAAAAAAAATCCCTGCAAGGAAGTTTTTTTTCTGAATTACCTAGTAACATCCAAGTGTTGACTCATGTTGATGAATTGTGACCCTCATTAAGTGCTTGGAAACTAATTAACTTAGTGTTGTGTTTGAGAATCTCTTGTTCAGAAATGTACATTGAACTCAAGAAGCCTTTTCCATTCATGTTCAAGAAATTGTTTTCTCATGTTCTCATTTCTTATTGAGCTGATAATATATTTATCATAACAGTTCTGTTCATATGATGGTGCCCAATTAACTAAAATTAATGTTGGGACCATAATATAAAATTTTGATTGTTTAATAAATTCACTACTGAATGCATTTCTTAGTCATTAAAAGTAATTAATTTATGCATATTATTTGCACATCCCATTGTAAGCATCTTAGAATTTTAGCAAATTCTAGCCTCTCACCTTTAGGTATTAGAGGAAAAGCTCACTCTTTAGTAAAAGATAGTTTCATTTCGTGTACAGGTTATGAGAGCGAAGCTTTATATAGCATGAAGATACTGTAACCAACCAAACTGAACAAACCATTTTAGGAACTGTAAAAGTACTCAAAAGTAAATAAAAGCCCTAAAGTAAACCTTCTATAACAGAAAGAAAACATTAGTTTGGGAGGAAATAGGTTAAATCACTCAAGTTCAGTTTCAAGTAATAAATTTTGTTATAAGTTAACTTCACAGTTTCTAAGCCAATTTGAGTGCAGAAAAGACTTGCAGTAGTTGCTAAATGCCGGATATAAACTTTGTATAATAATAAATAAACTTTAAATCAACCGAAAATTAAATAATCATTAATAATACAACTTTGGAATTATGAGCTTCTACTTGGAAGTATTTTGTCATTTTTAAACCGATTTACGAGCAAAAAAGTAATTCCCCAGGGTAGAAAAATAGTTCACTCCTACGCTAAGATCTTTTAAACCAGATGCTTAAAGTTAATCACTAAATATCCATTATTTCACTATTAAGAAAGTAGAAACACTGTCACACTTAAAGTTTCGTATAATTGTTTAGTTACGGAGATATTTCCGGCCTAAATTTCCTAGGTGTTAGCAGAAAGTTGCGTTTTGGCTCTGACGTCAGCGAGGGTATATAATATGACGCCATGTTGAAGCGACATCTTTTCGGGTCTGGAAGCTGTGCTAGCATGACGTGCTAGGTGCGTGTGCGCTGGTGAGGTTGGTAGCTCAAGTTTTGGGTTGGTACTACCGGGTCGGCCATCATGGAACTTTGGTTTTGGGCGCGGCATTTGTTTTTCTTAACATGAACTTGTGATCTTCATCAGGGGTCGGTCGGTTTAATCTTCTCTCCACAATCTGCAAACTTTGGAACGATTGTTCGATTTGCCTAATCAACTGTAAGAATGCTGTTTTGAACTTTTCATTTAAATAAACTCGAAGAATTTTGGGAAAGTGAACTGTTTTATTTCCGTAGCTGTTGAATAACCCTTTTCAATGTTTGAGGTCATCAAATATTGTGGCGACCTGTAGCGTCCTAGTTGAATATCCAGGCAACATGGTCAAAGCAAATTAATAGATTCAGTAAATTTTCATCGAACAGTGAGGTGCTATCAAGAGTTTAAGTTAAGGCACTTAGGCGATACTCAACCCCGGTATCGGTCTATGTCCTTACACCATCCAATTCCCAATAAATCACACATGATTAATATTATTTCAACAGGACAAGTAGAAATAACACAATACAGAACCTTGAGTGATTAGCAGAAGTAGTACTCCACATTCTGTTCCTTGGGAGGAGGTGACATTGTCATCCACATGCTCCAGCTGCTTTTCCTCATTGGTATTAACTTGACAGCAGGCTGAAGAAGTTTGGGGATCATTTTGGACAATCAACTTCAAAGATAAATTCTTGGTTTCAGTGGAGAATGAGCCTGGTCATCAAGGCCATTCTACTGACTGAGCTGTGAAGATCATCAAAGAAGTAGGGATGATAATTGTTACACTTCTTTACTTATTGCTTTACGCATTGTCAACATCTAGGTCATGAGAGGGGGATGGGACTGGGGACAAGGAATGAGAAGGAAATTGGCCATGGCCTTTTGAAGGAAGCATTGCAGCATTCTCCTGGAGTGATCTATGGAAACCATGGAAAACCCATATCTCGATGCCAGGAAGGGTATTTGAACCGGCATTCTCTCAAATACATGGCCAGAGCATTAACCACCATGCTCAGTTTAATTGTTACAGCCAATGTAGATGTGTCAAATAGCAAATTAAAAGAGAAACCTCTTCCAGGCACAAAACAGAAAACTATCAGTTCGAAGGACTGTACAAAGAAACTGTATAGTAGGGAACGACTATAAAATGGTACCAAAGGGGTTCTGTTTAAAGTACAGAATGCGAAAAGTCATTTGCATTTGTTTCATTTCCCTCAGAATTGTAAGAATCTTTAGTAGGAAATGGAATTAACTATAATATTACACAGAAAAAGTCATGGGTAAGTGATATTAAATAAGGATCGATTTGGGTTTGTGAATCGAATTCAAAAGAATATTCCTGTTACACTTCTATTTTGTGAACGTTACAGCACCAAGAAGGATATACATGATTACAATGAAATTTATTCTATAGATTAGGGACATGAAAAGATACAAATGATTAAAAGTACAGAACTTTGACCTTAATAATTCAGTAAAGTGTGAAACCATCAGATGGTGCAATCAGAGCATTTAGACATTGTGACATGGAATTAAAGAGGGCTTGGCTATGCTGTTGTGAAACACGCAGCCACACAGTTTTTAGGCATGTCCACAGAGCATCGATAGTGGTTGCAGGAGTACCAGAATGAATAATTTACAGACCAACAGTATCCTAAATGGGAGACATGTCAGGCGATAGTCCAGGCCACGGAACGAGAAGAAGAAGGGTTATACATTACCTGGTCACATATAGCAGGGTATTATCCAGTTGAAATATGTCATGTGGTGCCTTTCCCAGGAGTGGCAGTGTTTCAGGCTATGAAACCTCCCTCATCTAGCGGTTACTGTTCAGATTGCCATCAGTATATAAAAGACAAAATTGCATATAATACCTAATGCCAACCAAACAATCACACTTGGTGTTTGTCTGTTATGCTGCTCAACAATGCAGTCTGCCTGTTTGCGTTCACCTCAATAGTGTTTAAAATGTACATAGCCATCACTGTAGGATAAGCTGAAGTGAAAACACTTCATTTTGCCACTAAGCATGCTAGTGATGGCGTTCTCGTACCCATTGCAGTCTGAGGTGTGGGTGGTTTCTGGTCAATGGAAGCCAACTCAATGGCATGTATGCCACCAGTCTATCCCCCAGCAGATAGCACCAAATTGTCGATGCAGACATCTCCACACTCATTGCATTTTTCCAACGTCGAGCCAACACTGTGGATGAATATTTTCCATCGATAATGGCCATGCAGACAAGATGGCATACATCCCATACTGTATCACATTGTTTGTAGATTGGAATGTATGATTAGACCACAAGAGTGATAAAATATTACCAAGTGAGGGAAAATATTGTTTTGTCATGTGACATAAAAGAGCCCAACAAGACTGAAAAAGCCAAATCTTTCGCTATTTTATGGAAAGGAAAACCATGAGGGCTTGAGTAGTGCCAAATGAGCGTTTCTCTCTCGTGTCCCCCCCCCCCCTGGGAACTAGAACTCTCAATTGTTCACAGATTTTAATGACTGCTGATTGATGATTTCGACCTTTGCGCCATTCATAATTTACGAGGGATATATTACTCTATTTGTTTTGCCCACCCATCCAATCCTACCTGAGATCATTACCATAATGAATACGTTAATGGGTTATGATTAAAATTTATAACATCCGCCAGTCACACATCAGCCACTTATCGGTTTTTTAATTCTGCACGCCTTGCACACATGCATAAATCTTATTTAGTGCTTTTAAGATAACCTTTAGTCACTTGACCATATTTATTCCAGGGTGTATAGGAGGGATCTCATATTATTGCACATGATTCTCCTCCCCCCCCCCCCCCCCCATGCCATATAATGTCATATTGTGATCCACTCCAGCTTCGCCTGCAGAAATGTAAGCTTTGGTGCTGTTGTTCACTTTGATATACCAGTTAAATGCAAGTGATTTAAAGCTTCTTATGGCTGTTGGTGAAAAGGTTTTGCTCAGGTGGGACTGCTTGAAAAAGTTGGACATAACAAAATTACATTATCGTATGAAAAATGGTGTACTTTGATCCTCATTGTTTAAGTTAATCATCATTTACCAAAAATTTTAAACTATGCTCAAACAACCATTCCACTTGGTGATCCCGTCTCTTGCAGAACTGTGTCGAAAACGAAAACTAGAGTACACATTTTACTCACCATGTAGGTTCTGCCAATGATGTCTTCTTCTGAGAATAAATATGGATGAAAATGTTCAACACCAAGCCTGTGGTGACAATGTCATCTCTCCCAAGAGGTTGTGGCATCGATATGATGTGTGACATTGCAAAGAGTTGGTGGACACACCATCTAATGAAGTGCAACATAGAATTTCTCCTGCTCCATTGCAAAACCTAATTGATGCAGCAGGGCTGCATTTAGGCTTTGTGGACCCCTGTCAGCATATTTAAAATAAAAAAAAATTAAAAAAAAAAACAGCTCTAGTATAGGCCTAGGTGGGGGCCTCTTAATTCCTCCTGCCTTCCTCCTGTGGTGCAGGCCTCTCCCTTTATGGTGGGGGACCCCCTTTGTGGTGTGGGGCCCCTAGGCTACATCCTAGGTAGCCCATGCTTTAATGCTGCCCTGTGCTGCAGATATTTGTAATGTAAATACAGTGTTCCAGGTTGTGCCATGATAATACATTCAAACTGTTCAATCAATAAGATATGGAGAAACAATGTGTATCAATAATGTTGTCTGATTGTATTACACGGGGACTTCTTTGAAAACAAACATACCATTTCTTGACTTGAATACCTGGAAGATGGTCTTAATGATAATTACTGGGAAAGGCCAGTGCTGCTTCCTTTGATGTAAGGTTGCGCACAACACCAGTCAGAGGCACATACTCTACAACTCGTACCTGCAGTATCGGATAGTATAAAGACATATTTGTGGAGAAATTCTCACTGGTTTCAAATTATAATTAAAGTTTAAGTTTCAAAACGCTCTAAAGAACGAACCACTGATTAGAATGAAGTCAAAATTGAACAGCGTATTATTGAAGAGGGGGAAACAACATGAACAGTGATTCTGCACTAGCAGCTCTGCAGAATTTCAGGACCCCTCAAGGGTATGAAAAAAGGCTTGGACTGATGACTGTCATGGGTCTGGTGAATAAGATGAAAAAATTCGAAAATTCAGGTTCATTTGATGTGCAGTCTGGTAGAGGAAGGAAAAGATGTGATTCGGCGGTAGTTGAAGAAGTGGCCACAGCAGTTCAGGAGGCGTCGAGTGGTGGTGTGTAACCATGCAGTGTACGGAGAATTTCCCAAACACTGGACAGACCTGTGAGCACGGTACATAACATTCTACAAAACATCCTGAAATACTATCTGTACAAAATTTGCCATGTGCAGGAGTTTTTTTCCCTCTGACCCGCCAGCAAGAGAAGTTGCTTTGGAATTTCTTGCTCGCAAGGAAGTGGACAATGATTGGCCGTGGAAAATTCTGTGGACAGACGAAGCCCATTTCCATCTGACGGGATATGTTTTACGATTTGTCATTTTTAGACGAAATTCTGATGCTTACAGCGCCATCTGTCGCTAAATTTGGAACTATTTTTTTTTTTTTTTTGTTCATGTTCTTTCCCCCTTCTTCAATAATACGCCGTTCAATTTTGACGTCATTCTAATCAGTGGTTCATTTTTTAGAGCGTTTTGAAACTTTAATTATAATCACCCTGTACTAATATAAACTGCTTACGAGATTAACGCTGCGTCGAAATGCTCCTTCTTCTTCTTCTTGCCGACTTTTCGACCTGGGTTTATGCCGCCTTCTGAATCTGCTAGGAACAACCAGCCCCGCCAGTCTCTAGCAGATTCAGTAGGCTGCTAGTCCCCTGAGGACGACCTAAGCCCAGGTCAAAACGTCGGGACAACAAGAAGGAGAAACATTTCGACGCTGCGTTAATCTCGTAAGCACTTTATATTAATGCCAAGATTATTTGTTATGGATGTAAAAGTTCAACAACAAAATGGCACTGTATTAATTGCATTGGATTTATCTGCCAATAAAAACAATAATCTGATTAACACTATTAGTGAAATATAGAAAAATTAAATATATGTAGTCTACGCTAGCGAAGCCTCGGACAAAAAAATTGGTACGAAATATCATGATGCTGAATATTTTGAACTGCGTGAAAAAGGTAAATTTATTCCACATTATACGGGAATGCATTCAACCATAGCGTCTGATTTACCACTCTTACATGCTTGCCACATGATAAGGCATGTCGTATTGCCCCCTGCTTTTCTCTTCCCCGAGTACTTGTCGTGTAGAGATTGTGGCGTGGCAGCCAGGGGTAGATTCTCATCGTGGAAAGCACATCTCTAAGTAACCAAATGCTCACTTTTAGCCCCATACCCCTATTAGCTGGATGGGAATGAAAGAGTAAAAAATTTACTGCACCGTTTGTTCTATTGTTTTTATTGTATAAACAGCTATAATGTTTTGATTGTTAGCACTTGTAACTTAATTTTTTTTTCACTGAAAATTAATTTATTACACTTTCATGCACTACAGAAGATTTCTAAACTTTTTCCAGGACAGATCCAAAATTTGCTTTTACTCTCCACTTGTAATTAAATTCCAAGCAATCCATAAAATTTAATTAATTAATCTTTTAGAATACTTTATACGATAAATTTTGTCAGTGCAAGGAGAAATTACCGATTAGCGGTGAAAAGCAAGATAATGAAGTAATACATATAACGAAATACTCTCAAATGTATTGCAGTGTATTTTTAATATATTATAAAATGGCGTTACACTGAGGAGCATATTTTCTTTCGAAATATTTACCATGTTGACTACATAGATTCCATAGAGACTAGGAGGCAGCATATAGAGTAACTCACATTATCTGAGATGGTTAGTAGACAGGCTGTGAGGAGGAGGTAGCTCTCTTTTGGAATTATTTGATATTTTCTGAATCCACCAAAAAAATTATAAATTACAAGCGACTCTTAAGCAAAGTGCGGCATTCTTTACTTTACGTAAATAATCTTTTAGCTCTTTTACATTTCAAAATTCAATGTCTTACGGCTGCACACTCCTTTCATTCTTATTTAGGATAAGCGTTGAATTAAATATTCATTCATAGTAAGGAATTAAAGAAAATGCGACATGAATCTAGTAGGTTTATCACATCGACAATAAATGCTACTGATATTAAGATTGATGCTTACTTTGGGGAATTCGTTTGGTTTGTGGTCAGAATTTATGCAAATGTTGCAGCACTTCGGCTCCTAATCTATCTACTAATCGTCTCAAATAATCCAAGTGTGCGTTAACTAGATATGTTTGCCAATCCTCTGTTATTCTACATTCTGTTACTCTCTTGTGTGTCTTGCTAGAAGGAAATTCACAACTCGTCAAACAATTCACACGTTTAAAAATAATAGTGTGGCCAGAGCCATGACTAATGGTGTTAACTGTTGCTGTGAATTCATCGGCACGTAACCGCTCGTCCCGTCCCATCAGCGCACCCGGGTGTTAAATTGTATTCCACGTGATGTCACTGTGGCTTCGACATAGTGTCACTTCGTCCCTGTAGTCGTCACGTCCTTCCATCACCGTGACAAGTGAAATGCAATGGCCGTCGTATGAGCAGGCATAAAGTCGAGTTTTGTTTGTGCACAAAATTTTAAGGAGACCAGTCAGATGGTAAAATTAATAATCCTCCCTTAGCGTAAATCGCTGATAATAATCAGAGCTATCGACATGACTTCAAACATCAGGAAAATAAAATTCCATTCCCTAATATATAAGCCAGATGTTGAAGGCTAATCGTCACGTTTGTAGAACGGTTATGCGGTACAGCGTGTGCTGTGCAGCAAAAGTTTGCTTTTTATAAAAAAAAAATTATATAAAATAGTACGCAATTTACGATATTTGTGAAATATGAAGTGTCAGGTGGTTCTAGAATGATCACACCAGTGAAAGGAAACTCCGAAGACAAACAAAGAAACCTTATAGAATCTTGGAAATGATTTGTGTGATTTGACGGTAGTGCTATCACCAAACAGAAGCAGGATGGTATTGTACATTTTTGTAACCAGCTGGTTTTAAAAGCAAAATAATCACGCTACTCGCCGGACGGCTATTCAGATACTGCTGACACTGAATTCTTCAATTAACAGGTTTCTGTAGTACGGCCGCCAGTGTTTTTTTCGCCTTCAACCGTAGGATTATTATTAACATAACTTCTGAACTGATTTATGAGTTCAATCAAATAACAAGACCATTGATACAGTTTTCATCACAACTTTTTGTTTTGTCGAAATCTTCATAACAAAATAGGCATTAGCTTCGTCCAGAAAAACTAAAGCACATTACAAAAACTCATGCGGAAACACTCCTCAAACTTTGGCGAACAGAACTGCGGAACTCCTCCCTCTCACAATCTTGAGGGCTTAAATAGGCGCTAGAGAAACATCTAGAAACAACAAAGAGTGCCGCCATATGTTTCTCGAGCTTTAACGATCACACTGACAGTTAAAATCATATGAAAACAATGACCACTAGTTCAAAATCACTGATAATCCTTAGGAAACGCTTTAAATTGGAAATCAAAACTATTTGCAGGCATTGACAGCATCAAACACTCCAAATAAGTGAAATTCGGCCTCAAAACACCATGCGTAATACAAAATTTATAATTAGAAGCTTTCAATTAATATTTCAAACATTATACTACCTCTGATCATATTACACATTATTTACACAGTCTCCTTCTATAAATACAATATTCATTCAGATGAAAAAAATATACAAATTGATAAATAATCAGTTTTCATCTCTCTATACTTAATTCCTTCTATTATAATTCATAGAAGGATGGGTTTGCGTACTGTTACAAGATGTTAATTCATAACTCAAATCTCGTATGCTAAAAATTAAATCAAGTGACAATGCCTTGCCCTTTGTAATGGGAAACGTAAAAGCAAAGGTAATTTTATCGTATGTAGAAATGAGGCCATAATGTCAAAGGCTCTGCCTCACACTTCCTTTATGGCAGCAGTGCGGTGGAGTGACACGACAGCGCCAGTTGGATACGGAAATTTTCTCTCCTTAAGTTCGTATCCCAGACCCCACCGTACGGCCATCTACCTGCATGCCGTTGATTCTACGTCTTTCAACAATCAATGGAGCCTCCCAAAGAACTTAGGACTTAGATGGAAGATGAGAGCTAAGTTCTGGTGAGGAGAAGGCATCAATGGGCTCGTTTATTTGCTCCTGGGCAGTCGACTCATTCATTCATTTTCTGATACTCAGATTATGTGTTTATGCAAGTGTTACGAGCTAGTCATACGACTTTTACCTTATATCGTAGTTTGTCAATCATCAGGTCCAGTAGGTAACTGTGTCGGCTTACACTCCAGCTTGTAGAGTATTCCAGTCACTGATTTTATGGACATGAGGAACCCGAGTATACAGACTTTAATAGTCTGTGTAATCCCACAAGTCTTGTAACCCAGTAACGTCCTGAGATCTGTAGTTCTGTGCTAAAAGATAATTAATTTCAGTTCTCCAAGAAAGCACAGATCATACGTGTTTATTTTGTGTTTCACAATTTAGTTGAATTCACGGTTAAATGAAGCACCACACAGTATATGGGATATAATTATAAACGACAGGTGACTATTAAAATGATCCATTCTTAACGGCCATTATAATTATTTATCTCAATTATATCTTACACAGTACGGTTTGCGATGCCATTTACAGGAAATAAAGTGCTTTCATTCATGTGAACTGCAGCAATAAGTGAATACCAATCAGGTCGTCTGTGCTCCCGTCATACATCTGTCACACCAGATCTTCAAATATCTCTGTATTGCTGTATACGATAGATTTGTGAAAATTGCAGCACCAAGAAGAAGACATGTTATTACAATTATATTTATTCTACAGATTAGGACATGACAATACACAAATGATTAGAATTATAGAACTGTACATGCACTTCGACCGAGAAAATTCTGTACGGCATGAAGCCGCCACATGATGCAATCACCGCCTCTAGACGTCGTGGCATCGAATCAAAGAGAGACTGGATATGCTGCTGTGGAAAACTGCCACACGGTTTGTACGCGCGTCTACAAACCATTGACAGTTGTTACAGGATGACCAGAACGAACAAGTTGCCGACCGGACAATTCACAAACATGACAGGAGAACATGAAGATCAGAGAAGTAGTGGTACTCGTCTTTCTTCGAGGAAGGGTTGCCCATTCTTTGCAACGCTACTGCGGTCTATCGTTGTCATACTGAAATATGACATATGGAGCTGCCAGCAGGAGGGGTAGTGCCTCGGGCTCTAAAACGTCCCTGATGTTAAAGCCGGCTTGTCCGAAAACATTAAATTTTGCTACTCAGTACGCCAGTGCCCTTTGCAATCTGAAGCGTTGGTAGCGGTTTCTGGTCAATCAAAATCGACGAAAAGGTCAGCAGACAGCAACAAATCTCGACACATACATGTCCACACACGTCGGAGTGCTCCAACGTCGAGCCAACACTGTGGACGAAGCTGTTCTATCGATTACGGCCATGCGGACAAGATGGCTCTCATCCCGCGCTGAGGTCACATTGTTGTTGTTGTTTTAGGGCGCGTCGACATCTAGGTCATTAGCGCCCTAAAGAGGTCACATTGAATGGCTCATTACCCACCGCTGTGTGCTTTGTGTGAGCCGCAGTGTCAGAATGATTTGGGTTTTAACTCACATTCTGATATTGCGCCTTCTGATATCGACGATGCATACCAGCTTTCCCTTGAACGATTCCATTTCATTTGATGCCTCTGTAACGACTGAGGGTGGCAAAACAGTGTCCTGTCAGGTCACTGCTGGGTCTAAGTGCACGCCATCTCTCTTCAATATTAATCACTTATTATGTGTTCCACTGTTTCTAAGGGAACACTTTCATTTAACGTTCTCTTGATGTGAGTACGACTATTTTGTCTAAGAATCTATTAATTTTGCCGGGGCGCCTCAGCTGGTGGCGATTGTACCCAGACGCACCAGATGTGACAGTAAGGAGTTTTTTTCTGACCAGCTGGGACGGTCGTCTGCCGCCCTCACGTGTGGCTGCGCCAGGCAGACAAGTAATTCAGAACTCGGTGCAAGTAGGGACACAAATAACAATAAAGAAAGTTGTCCAATAGCAATTCCTTCTTATCTATAAAATACCCATGCCAAAACTCCGAGATTTATCGTAGATGTTCTACACCTCCTCCGATTTTGGAGCGATCCGAACGACTCCGCCTGCGTCTCGCAGTTTTTACAAACAGTAATGTAGGATACATGTCCAAATTATTGACAGAAATTCTAGAAAAAAATTCTTGAATGAATCTAAATATTCGTAAGACCCAAATAAAATTATAGAGATATGTGGATTATTTAGAAAGCTCTGTTACACCAATACTGTCAAAATTTCTCCAGATGGACTGGAAATAAAAAAATACTTTTCACATCTGGAAATCATGATCTGTAAAACTAAGTTCCGTGAAATAGTAAAAATCACAACACAAATTTGCCTACTTCTTTACTGATTTTATTTCGTCGATAAAAGAATATCAAGGTTAAAATTTACCCTACGAAAGTATTCACAACTAATTCCTGAACATTAATTTAACTTAATTTAATTAAATTTAATTGCGATGGAGCGCGCGCTCCGGTGGAAATTTTCCTATACACCCATTCTTCCCTTTTCCTGCAGCCGCCAACTTTTGCCGTCTACAAATTTCAACTTTAAATTCCTTTAACGTTTTTTGATAATTCATTCATTATGTTTCTTAGTAACTTATTTCAATATCTAGCACCCATATCTACGAAAAAATATCTTCCCACATCCTTGTGCCTGAAATCGACTGCCAAATTGTGGTCACAGCCATCTTTTCCCTTCCAAGCACTATCTACAGAAGTGTGGAATTGGTGCAGTAGCCGTTGCTTCCTCTAAGTAGTAAACACACTTGGTCTTTAAAGATATCAACGCAGTAGAGTAACCTGGGATTACACGTAGACATGAAACACAACAAACAAAACAGACCGTACGTGTTTCACCCCTTCTATCTCACCAGTGTGGCTAAATGATGCGTCGTTTCCTTACGCAATCATGAATTGTGACTTAAAGAAAAACATGACCTCAGTCAGACATGTATAAGCCGAGCGTGTTGGGTTAGCGGTAACACTCTGGGCTCGCTTTCGGGAGAATGTGGGTTCGAATACCCGTTCGGCCATATAGATTTCCATGGTTTCCACACATCACACCAGGCGAATGCTAGGA